>JAPYZI010000063.1:0-145158 GCA_030523105.1 Ophioninae sp. A BG-2022a | reverse complement strand
TTTAAATGAATATAAAAACTAATAAAATAAGATAACAGAGTGCGCCATACATTTTTTGTATACTTTAATCAGCTGAATAAGCTAAATAAGCATTCGAATAATTCAAAAGTCGCGCGCCGTCGGGTGACGTCACGCGCGAGTGGTGTTCTGATTACCTTTTTCCTCCGTTCTGCTTGGATGCACATGCACGTGCTCAGCGTTCATATATTGGCGTAGATGCCGAAGACGCAGTCGGGAAACTTCGACCGGACTCGGTTCTCTCCGAAGATCTGCGAGCGTAGCTCGCTCACGGACAGGCGCGTCTATCATTGTGTGATGGGTGCGTAAGACCCTAGACTGGGGGTCGATTTTACTCGTGATCTGGCTGCACTGGTCGGCAGCGTTTAAGCCGACAAACAGGAGCGAGAGAGAGAGAGAGAACAAAAACTGCTGTCAGCGCCGCTAATCGAGAACTAGCGCTGGATACATGTGTTCGATAAAGTTGGCATTAACATCCTTGTGGATTACTCTTCTGCGTACGGTTGAATTCGTTATTTATAGATCTGTGGGCGCTGTATGCTTACGAGTTTCTAACCTGAAACTATCTCGTACCGCAAAAATGATAGGAAAGTTTGTCTCTGGGATATTCTACAATACTCTATCGTATGTATTCTCAAATGAAATGGAATATTTATTGATTTAAAAATATCATAGATTTCAATTTTTCTAATTAGTCATTAATTAAAATGCAATTTAGGTATGACTTGACTATATACATATCGATAATTAAAATTCATCTAGGCCATCGATATCATCTTTGAGCAGCCGCCAACTCGGTACCTTTACCAATGCCGCACCAGCTATCAGTCAAACCCTTGCTACCCGTGGTTGGTCCTTAATGTCAGTTCGTAACATTATGCGATACCACTTCCCGATTGCCAAGGAAACAAAGAGAGTTAAGACCCATGGGTGGCTCAAGAGGATGTCTACACCTTCTGGAAGACGAATCCTGATGAGAAGAATTTTGAAAGGCAAACACTGCCTCAGCCATTGAAGCTTACAAGATTGAATATATTGCAGAAATAAACAAGAAATATACACATAATGCATAAAGTGGATTGATCAATTAGTGCCCTTTCATATTATCCATTCTAAATAAAGTCACCATCCTAGATATGTTATTGGCAGCAGGAAAATTGCGAGTTGAATGAAAGAATAATACTCCGGAGTATGTGGCAACATTGAACCTACAAAAATTTATTTTCTCAAATTGCAGCCTCTTGTTTTCTGGTATTCGAATCCCAGTCCATACAAATTTCTTCAGAATCCTTGATTTTGAACAAGTCATGTTCGAATTCTAATTGTTGACATGTCCATTTGAATTCAGGCATGGGTGGTGCGGTCAACAAGAGATCAGATACTTTATTCTTGAACATTGGCAGATAAATGTCCCTGAGGTGAATGTGTGTGGGTATGAGTATTTCCTTTCCCTTTGATAGCCTCAGCTTTGTCAACAGTTCAATGTTCAGTTTGGGCAGTTCCCTCGCAGCATCCACAAATGGGCTGATATTCATCCACGTTCCCATCACGTTTTTCACCCGTGAGCCGTATATGTTGTCCCCCAAAATAGGACTGTACAAGACTGTGGAGGCGAATAGACGCAGGGCATGCCATTTCGCTGTTGACGATCTTATCTCAACCAGAGACGACAGATTTCCACATGAATTGCTAATCACTTTGTACTGCACGTTTAAGTGTTTTATATCCCGTCGCTTTGCATCGTTGCGGCTCCAGGATGTTATTATAACTGGCTGCACAATCGTCAGAAACATAAGAAATTATTTATTATAAATCTTATTAAAAAATTATCACCTCTCAGTACAATGGGAAATGGTCAGTTGTGCAACAAACCCACCTATTGGTAGCTTTACGTGTTAATGAAATTATCGTTCATTTTCTCACCAGTTGAGTCTGCCTTGTCGGGTCTTTTTGCATTCGCATTGCTAGCTGCATTTCATCCTGAGTTTTGTTGGGAACTCTTGTTGTAACGACCCAGTACGTTTGTGGGATCAATCTCATCGCAGTTGCACGGCGTAGCGCAATGTCAACTGCTTTTTCGACCTTGTCGTCTGCCCCTAGCAATGCTATACCACTCGTGAATCTATGCAAATTGATTTTGTAGCAAGATTAGTGGCAAAACGTGATTGGGGAGAAACTTGAAACCAATGAAATCATACAATACTTTTCAGGACATTTTATGAGTTTCAAATCAGCAAAGCCGAAGGTCTTGGCTATTTCAGGTATTGCATCCGACAGTGTATAATCAACATTATTGACAATCCCGGTTGGTTTTTTCTGCTCGAAATGTTTCTTCGTGCTGCTTATACCATAAGGCTTGTTAATGGCAATCAAACCATCTGTGGAGTTAGCAGAAGCGATATTTCTTATGTTTATGTTAAAAATTTGGCTGGAGTATGCATTGCCAATAGACTTTAAGATGATTTTTCATTAAGGCTTACATACCAGGGTTATGATTATATATTCAATACATTTCGTATGCAATGAATAGAAAACCTGTTTTGCAGTATAGGTTGAGACAAAACGTCACACCAACTGTGTGCCTCTTTTTTTTCAAAGTCTATATGCTTTACTGCATACATTCTAATTTCATAAATCTTACTCTACATTTTTCCAAAATATTTATATAAGAGACGAGAGAATGTTTCGGTCTCAATAGTGTGTACATGAACAAAGTTACCTTCATTGTGTACAACTCCTGCAATGAGACTATTAGTAAATTCGTTCAGTGATTTCCACGGATGAATTGTGCGGTACGGATGAGCGGCATTTTTGTTTTTATCATCACGTGCTTTCGTGCAGTAGCGTCTTTGCGATGGCGATTGCCGCGGAAGACTTCTCATCAGCTTCATTCCACTTGTTGCAGATACTTTAACAATGTTATCCATTGCTGATTATTTATCACTACGAATGTGTAAACTTTGAGAGATTTAACGATCGTCGCCACAGTTAATTTATTTCGCCATCTCGCATGACAATCTTCCGATCTAAACAGCGGCCAAATGCTAAAAAAACACGCTGTTCTCCTTCTCTGCTTTATTGATCGAGTGGTATCTCGTTTACATTAGATCATCTGCCGTAAACGTAGATGTCCTCCCACGCTTGTTTTTCACGAAGTGTGTATTTTTTCGTGGCTCTATAAAAATACCATCGGTCGATAAAAACTCTCTTTGAAAGTTCCCTTCAAGTGACCAAGAATAAAAGGAGAATTGAAAGTTTGTTTCAAGCTTCACTGTTTTCATGGATCCGGAAAGGGAACAACGGGAATTAAAAGACGCCATAAGAAGACGACGAAACGCGCGGCGAAGTGTTTCACTCTTACATCGAGTTTAGCGTTGGGATTTCTTGTACATCCCGAAAACGTCTTTATTGACAATTGAAGCGCTCGTCAAACAAAAAACATGGGTTTTTCTCTCGCGACATGTAAATGCCATTCTGACGTTGCTTTTCGCCAGCCTTTCGCCAATTCGATTTTTTTAACTATACAAATTTGAAAAAATAACAAAAAAAGAGCCATTCGTCAAACCGCCAAATCTCACGTGACAGGACAAATCTTCTAGTGCAGTACTTTTCGTGATTATACGGAAAAAAATCTTGACGTGCTAAAATAAGTGAATGCAAAAATTCTCTCGAGAGGTTAAAAGATTCGCTGTGAAAATAACGCTAGGGTAAGAATATGGGCAACGGGAATTCGGTGCCGAACAAACAGCGAAAGGATCGGAGAAGAGTCGCGCCAGGAACGAACTACGAGAGGTAATTTTGGGCTTTGCGACTTTGAACTCGCAATGGAATTTGGCTCGGGTTCGCGTGCAGTAGAGCCGGGCGTACGAGAGTCGTACTTTTCCAGTTATTATTGACGCACAGCACAGATGGATCCAGGACGAGGCGCGGTGGTGTCGATAACAATGTTACCGGTAGTGGATCATCAAGCGACTCACGCCTACAGAAAAAAGTGCCGCGGGCAACCAATCCCTTCATTATTTTCTTCCTGAGGCTTCGGAGCAAAAAACCTCGTCAGCACGTAACAGTTATAGCCCGAGTGGCCGGTAAATTGTGGTCCAGAATGTCCTCGGACGAGAGAAAAAAGTACGTCGATCTTGCGAATGCGGAAAAGAAGAGACGAGAGGAACGCAAGAGAAAGAGAAAACTGCTAAAGTACGATATGGCAAAATAGATTTAAATTAATGCGTCGCGATCCATCTTAGGTGGATTATCTTTTATTGGCGAATTTTATGTATCTTATATTTTCGTAGAAATTGAAGAATGTCAAAAGCATCGAGCGCCACTTCCCTCTATAACGTAACAGCAAAATTCGAATCCGGCAAATCAAGTACGACGACGCGTCATGTTTAATTTATGATTTTCAATTTTTATTTGTTAGTAGTACTTTTTTTCTTTAATATCTATGTACAATAAATATTCATGTAATTTTTACACTATATAATCCCAGACGTGAATTTTTTTTCGTGCTTCTCATTTTTCTTTCTCACGTGCTAACTTTCTTTTTTCTTTAAATATACTACGCGCCTCAGGTGACGCGCATGCCGAGAAGACTAAAAAACTACGTCGCCGGTTGCGATTCATCGCAGATATCATGCACTCCCATTTTCACTCAAACATTGATTCTTGTTTCTTTAAAAACTTGTTTTTTTTCAACCTTCTGCAAATAATCAACACGCTAAAATGAAATATATTTAGAATTATTCTGCAAAGTGTCGCAGTTTCGCAAATGACGCAAAACTAAGGTACAATTTCAGGAAGGGCATACAGGCATTGGAAATGCTAGGAATGGGTACTGTGGGGATGAAAAAAATACGAATGCTCCGTTCCTGAAGAACTACGCACGTTAGTCGATAATAATTAATAATAATAATAATATAATAACGATAATAGTAATAAGCATATGCACTCACACTCATTCGCTCGAATTCTTGCACACTTCCAGCTTCGTCGCAATTTTATATAAAATAAAAGAAATTATGACAATTCGCGATGATAATAATAGCGATAATAGTAAATACCAACGCGGGTGGATTGTGTGCGGTAAACGCACATTTGTGTATATGTGTCATTAACGTCGCGACATTTTGCTGAATAGCCACCGCAAATATACAATTCTCATCGTAATAATTCCATTTCATAAAATGTTTTGAGGAAGGAAATTCCAACAATTATCAATAGCTATAAAAAAATGATCGAGAAAAAATAAAGAAAAAGAGGGGGAGAGGAAGAAAGGGAAAGGAGAGAGAGCGAGAGACAGAGAGTGAGAAGAAAAATAATACACGTGAAAGTAGTGCAGCAGTAAGTGATTTAAATAGCGCTATCTCTCCTTCTCTTATGTATGTTCTGTTAGATGTCGATTTATCTAGTGACAATGGTGTCCCTGTGCTGTTTTATAAAACTGCTCCTTTCGTTAAATGACATAATTAATAGCATAATGATAATAAGGTGGTTGAAGTTGATAACGATGATAATTATGATGATGAAAATGACGATAATGATGGTAATGATGGTGATGAAGATGACGAAGATGATTTTGATAATGATGACGATGATTGATGGTAATGACGATAATGATGGTGACGCTGATAATAATCGTACAGAATAATTCTATTATGATACAGATAAAGTACAGGGTGCCTCGAGAGAATGAACGTAAGCAATAACGCCTGGCTTTTTGACATTATCGGTCAACAATCGAATAATATCAAACAGAAATAATTTTATGTTCATACGAGAATGCGACGGAAATAGTCCGCGTTCATATTCATCACTCGTGTCATCAACGTATCGACCCTCAACCCGCGTTCTTGTAATTCTCATACTCGAATCTTCGCGTTCATTCCGGCCGCGGCTCTAATGCGTATTTTATTTTACAGAAAACCACGCTTGGATGAGAAGACAGCGCGGATGGCAAACTTTGCGGTAAAGTTCGCTCCGTTAAAACGTTAAAGCCTTGAATAAAAATATTTACTCTTGTATTACGTCCCTCGAATCGTCGTTTTATCACGTTCACGTTTCTTCATGTGACTATTTTTTAAATCGATTTATTATGTCCGGTTCACATTAGATCATCTGCCGTAAGCGTTGATGTCCTCACTCGCTTGTTTTCCTCGAAGTGTGTACTTTTTCGTGGCCCTATAAAAATACCATCGGTCGATAACAACTCTCTCCGAAAGTTCCCTTCAAGTGACCAAGAATAAAAGGAGAATTGAAAGTTTGTTTCAAGCTTCACTGTTTTCATGGATCCGGAAAATGAACAACAAAAATTAAAAGACGACATAAGAAGACGACAAAACGCGCGGCGAAGTGTTTCACTCTTACATCGAGTTTTGCGTTGGGATTTCTTGTACATCCCGAAAATGTCTTTATTGACAATTGAAGCGCTCGTCAAACAAAGAACAACATGGGTTTTTCTCTCGCGACATGTAAACGCCATTCTGACGTTGCTTTTCGCCAGCCTCTCCCCAATTCATTTTTTTTAACTATACAAATTTGGAAAAATAACAAAAAAAGAGCCATTCGTCAAACCGGAATCGGAGGGGGCAAATGGATCGCGTCGATCCAATCGTTACCGGAAGTTCGTCGAGCGTATTATCCTCGAGTTTTAATGACCGTTTTCGAACTTCCTCCACCGGGTGAGCTATGAAGAATTCTCGTCTCTGCGCGCCGAGAGCTAACGAGGCCTCATCGTACCGTTGAGTGGCTGCATGAGGCTGCCATTGATGTAGCTGTGATAGGTGGTGTAAACGGCGGCAGGATTTTGTTGATGGGGATCCTGGGAGTAAGGCGCGGGCACGTTGACGACACCTACCGGCAATTGGCTCGCTTGATTCATAAAACCGCCGATTTGTGCGGCCTGATTCATGTAACCGGTGGCAGGTTGGGCAACTCGATATCCGTACTGAGCAGCCGCCATTAGATTAGTGTTGAGGGCGACATTGGGGCTGACTCTGGAGGCGGCACTTTGCATCTGCGGGCATCCGCTTGCGGGATCGAGGCTCTGCCGATAAATACCATCGCTTGCATACGCTTGTCCGAGTGTGGCCATGTTGGCGTTCGCGGAGGATCTCGACGCCGATCTACTTGGCGGTCCGGGTGTGCCTGGTGGCGGTACGCTGTTGACGTTGTAATAATTCTTCGCGTATCCGAGTGGTACTTGTGGGGGTGTCGGTAATTGTCGCGAGTTTTGAGGTGGCGTCATCGTGTGTGGTATTGGTGGCGGGGGCGTGAGATTCATCGAGGGCGGTGGTGTCATGTCCAGGCCATTCGTCAATTGTTGAAGTTTCGCGAGACTGCAGGAATTCGTGGTTTGGTGATTGCCTGTTCCAGTGAGCGATGGTGGTGGCGCCGTGCCGTGCGAGTGTGGCGGCATTCCGCTCGTCTGAATATAAAAATTGGTGGCTGTCGTGCACGGCACACTGGGCGCTCCGGATCTACCGGCCCGATGTTGAATCACGTACGTGTTCTGAGAAGGGAACGCCTGCGAGGCAACTGCCATGTAATTCCCTTGCGATATCACGGCCATGTTGTGCGAATGAGCGGCGTGCGTGTGGCTATGAGGATGGGGCATCGGGGGCACACTCATGGAGCCCGACTGTTGATACTGGGGTGGCAGATGCGACGAGGAGCCGCCACCACCGTGGGCGACAGTCGTGTGGCCGCCCGAGCTCCCGTGAGGACTCGCACCGGAGTGCTGGATGCCGGAGCTTTGGGAGTGGGAGGTGGGCGGTGTAGCCCGGTGCGAACGGCTCTGGGCGTTAGATCGTGAACGATGGCTGGTCTGAGAACCGTTTGCTCTTTTGCTGCTGCCGTGTGACTGACTCTGCAGTTGTTGCGATGTCGTTTGTTGCTGTTGCTGCTGCTGATGAGCGGTTTGTTGTTGTTGTTGTTGTTGCTGTTGCTGCTGTTGTTGTTGCTGTTGAACATGAGAAATGCTCTGTCCTTGGGACTGCTGCTGCTGCACCATGGCTCGTTGCATCGGCTGGGGTGTGTGCGATTGCGGTATCGGTGTGTGACTCTGTTGTGGTATTGGTGTATGAGATTGCTGTGGGATCGGTTGCGGACTCATCTGCTGCTGCTGCTGTTGCTGCACCGTTATATTCTGCGACGAGTGCGTCTGGGCCATCGGCTGTGGCGTGTGCGACTGGGGGATCGGCTGCGGTGTGTGCGACTGGGGAATCGGTTGAGGTGTGTGCGGCTGCATCGGCTGGGGACTGTGGGTCGCCATGGAGTGTTGACCAGCACCGTGAGACTGCGGCGTACGCGGCTGTTGAAGGTTCGAGGAAGCCCCGCTTGGTCCGTGCATCGGATGCATCACGTGAGATCCGTGCTGCTGTTGCTGCGGTAACGCGCAATCCGCGTACTGCTGCACCTGTTGCGCAACCATATTAACGCCTACAGAACCCTGAGCCGCGGCTATTTGCACAGGTGTGGTTATCGCTGCGCTCACGCTCGTTTGCATCTGCGTCGGCAATGCACTCGGTGGCCTCTCAACGCTGTGCTGCGACGCGAGATCACTCGCTATCGATGTAGGCGACTCGAGACCCAACTGCGAAACATCCAAATCGCATTGACTGTAATGCAACGAGTGTACCGAATTCGTCGTCGAGTCCGGTGTGTAAACGCCCATTGAGGGAAGATCCGGCTGCGACGGTGGGGTCCTTTTTACCGAACCTGGATTCTCCAAGTGCGGCGTTGTTTTACCGCTCTCCGATGAATTTTCCTTTTCGTCCCCGTGCTGTGCTGTGAGACTCGTTTGCATCCCCGCGTCGCGATTGTACTCGTTCGAGGCGATTTTTACGGGCTCCGGGTCTACGATGACCTTTGGCGTTTCCTCGATAACGCTCGATGACGCGCTCTCCGGAGCTGCAGCGTTATCCTCCTTTTTCCCGGAGCTCGTCGTATCCTTGTCACTCGTGATCGCTGGCGAAGCGGGTGGTGTTTTCGTGATCGTCGATTCGAACGGCTCGGTGATTTCCTCAACTTTGCCTCGAGAGACCGTCGTTTCTTTTATGGGAGATGGACTGCGCGGGCGCGTTTCCACCACGGGCGTTATTCGTGGGTTGAACTCCACGTACTCCTCCTCAGCAGCCTTATCAACGATCTTCGTCTCTGGCTCGGGTATTTCTTCGGGCTTATCGTCGAGAATTTTCGAAGGTTCCGGCGTAGATTCTCGAGACTTGGGATTCGATTTAATCGGCGACTCGATCCTCTTCGGCTCGTGGCGAGATTCTTTATCGATGACCTCGATCGGAAGTTCCAAGGTTTTTTCGCCTCCAGATGGTGGTTCCGCCGGATCTGGAGTGTCCGTCACGACTTCCTTTCTCGTTCGCGTTGGTTTTTCGTCCGGCTCTTTGCCGCTCTTAACGATCTTAGCCTCGGTTTCACGTTTCTTTTTGGTGAGCTTTTTCACTTGACTCGTCACTTCCTCGTCTTCTTTTTCTTTTGTCTTTACTGATTCATCGTTTTCTTCCGGTTTTCGCTTTTCCTGCGCCGTTTCAATCTCCCGTTCCTTTTCTTGATTGGACGCGAGCTTTTTTTCAGGCGGCTTCTTCTTCTCCTTGAGCTTGCCGCCGTGAGGAGCGCGCGAGGTTTGCGATACAGTTTTCGATCTCGGGGTAACGAGCTCCTCATCCTCTTCGCCTTCGTCCTCGTCGCCGCCTTCGTATTCCCCAGGACTGCCGGTCGGTGGCTCACTCTCGGTCGTCGCGACGATACCATTTTCCTCGGGGCACTCTTTCTTCTCGATTGCGTCGTCCGTAGACGCAACAGCGGGGCTGCTTTCCTTCTGCGAGGGAAACATTTCTGGTATGGTCAATTGTTTGCCGCTCGAGACGTTACTGGAGGATTTGCCGGTCCCATGCGACGGCAACGGTGAGATCGGGGCGGCAACAACGGCCGAGGGACTCGCGATTCTTTCTTCCTGCTTCGACGCGGCAGCCTCGGGCTTGAGTTCCGGCGGCATCTTTGGGTTGTCGGTGAGCGTGGTCGCGGCTTTCGCCCTGCTTCTTCGGGAGAGACCTGGCGAACTTTTCAGAACGACCGGTGTTACCTCGACGATCAATTTCGGATCGTCTTTGCTACCGTTGCAGTGACGTCCGTTGCTGGCATCGTCCAGTGCCTTCTTCTCTCGCGCCTGTCGCGCTTGAAGATTTTTCGTCTGACGGCTCGTTACTTTCAATAAAATATCGTCCAACTTGCTCTGCTTCTTAGTCGGTCTCTGGGGATTCGTCGTTGCCGTCGGGGTCGTTGTAGGGGTCGTTGTTGGAGTCGTTGTCGTCACCACCGTCGACGTTCGTTGGGCCAGAGGCTGTTGTTCCTTGGGTGGGGTTTTCCGCGTCTCAACGGCAATCACGGTCTCTCTCGAGTCTTTCTCCTTCTCCCTCGTTCTTTCCCGTTCCTTCTCGTTTTCGCGCTCCCTGTCGCGTTCCCGTTCTCTCATTCGCTCGCGTAACGATTCCCGCGTTCTTTTCCGTGCGCTCGTCGGGCCACCCGCCGTCCCGTTTCCCGGATCCGCCGTCGACCTCGCCCTCGTCTTATCCTCCCTCGTCGGCGATTCAGATATTTCGGAATGTTTGCGCTTTCGTGAGGGTGTCACCGCTAGGGTAACTGGGCTGTCGACGCGAGCCGCCGCCTTTGGCGTTCGCATACGCTGCCTCCGCGTGCTTGTCAACGTAGCCGCGACCTTTGGCGTACTGCTCGCGAGACTCGTCAAAGCCTTCGCGTCTTTAACGGATTGACGGGAATTTCGTGGCGTAACGCTTGCCGTGACGACCGGTGTTTTCGCTTTCGTCGCGCGAGTAGGTTCTTCGACCTTTTCCTCATTATCCTCCGTCTCAATGTTAGGAACGTGATTGGCTTCTTTTCGTGCCTCGTTAGCCGAAGGGGTCGTCGTCATCGTCGTCGTCGCGGTTGTTGTCGATACGGTAGTTGACGCGTTCGATGTCGCGGTCGACCGCGCACCGCTCGGACTCCTCGCGATCGTAGGCGTTCCCGTCGTCGTTGTCGAGGTTTCAGGCGCTGTCGCAACGATTGACGTATCCTTTCGTTCCTTGGGTGTGATAGGCTTGTGGGAATTTTTCTGCTTCAATGGCGAGCTTCGACGTTGTCCCATTCGACGACCGCGCGGCTTTTTCCTTATTTTCACTCTTTGTATTTTCTCGGCGATCGCGGCTACCGGCGGCTTTGCCGTCTCGAGGAGGGGTGAACCCTCGGGGCTCGTTTCACCGGCTTCCTCCGGACTCTGATAAGGATTCGGTATTTGCGTCAGCAGGGGTATCCACCTGAGACAATCTGGGTCGAGAAGGATCCGCGAGCTTTTCGCAACTTTCGTCATATGAGCGTCGACCTTTGACCAGTCAACGACGATCGCCACTCGCGAACGCGACGCGTCCTTGTTCGCACCCGTATCCAGACTTCTCACGAAACCGAGCATTTGCAGAGCACTCGCAACGTCGTGAGCCGACACGCCGGTCTCGCGTGTCACGTCGCCCAATTTCATCTCTTTCGCGTCACGATGCGCCGCCAGATACTCCAGCACGACGCTCTTCCAGAAGGAGTGATAGGACACCCGGCCAAGATCGGACAGTGGTTTCTCCGGCGTACCCGGTATACCCTCGACTTTTGACAACAGATAACTGAACTCAATGAGAAAACGACCGAAACCCTGCCTTTGATATTGCGGGAGTGTCATTATGCACGATACGTTGTAACGCTGAGCAGGACAGTGCTTCTCCTTGCTGAAATAACCGACCAAGTGACAGCCGTACTTGTCGTTTTTCGTTACCGCGTAAAAGAGGAAGGGCTCTACGTCGTAGTAGAGGGTTTTATGGTCGAGAAACAATTTCGCCAGGAGACAGAGGTTCTGACAGTAGATCTTGTTCACGTTTCCGTCGATCTGCAAACAAAAATCAATGAAACTGCTTAGTCAAGGGAATTTGTAGAGGCGAACGAAACGCTATCCAAAATTCAATGATCGAGTAACGTTTTGCAACATTTTTCAAATGTTTCTTAACCCTGAAATTGGAATTTCAATATCCTCTCCCTCTTTGTGCCTTTCGCGAGCGGGTTCGGTGTTGTAATTATGTTCACTTATCAATTAATTCTATGCATAGTCCACTTTCTATGCCCGGTCATCATTCGGCATACTAGTTATCATCTATTTTCATGTTTTGCCTTGCTCAACCTCCGACTTTATTTCGGATGGGGTTCCTTGGTCTAGTTGAAACTTGATCGTTCTATTAACGATTAACGAATCGATCAATTCTCACAATTACGGATCAATGAATCATTCGAGTTCTCCCGGTTGCATATTTTTCAACTCGAATTCCTGCCAAAGCGACAATTCATTACATTTTTCCATGAAAATGAACGAGCATCGTGAAATTATCAAAAATTCATAAAAGTGTCACTCGGTCGTACCTCGAAAACCGACAAACCGTTGCATCTGTAAATTTCCGTCGCCGGGGGATGTCTCCATGTACATTTGTCCATGTGCCTGTCGAGTACGGCCCGACTTTTCGTGTATTTTAGACAAAACTCGCAGAAGAAGAGTTTAGGTAGCCTCGCGTATTCCTGGGGGAATGGGCTCGAGTACCAGGTCTCGACTTCGTACCGTCCAAAAACGATAGCCGCGGGATTCCGCGAGGGCACTGGATGACCGCTGTTGCTCGACTCGACCTCCTCGTCCGTGGCGACGGTTAAACGATTGGCGCGTTCCCGCGCCTCTTTGAAGAGCTCCACATCCTTCTGAGTGACCCCGGCTGGGAGTGTCTGCGATACCACCGTGTCCTCTGCAATGTCGACAATGCAAATTTGACATCCAACTTGTCACCTCGCGCAAAATATCGAACCGCACGGATCCTTAAGCCTTTTCCTGCGCGATCATTTTTGGAAAAATCATTCTTTTGAAAATTAATGTTCGTATTGTTTTTCGGGCAACTCCATGTAATGAAGTATCGCGCAAGAGTCTCTCGAACATCTGTGCAGTACTTTGCGTAAAAATTCGTTTATCATTGAATGTACAAAAGAAGCCTGTATTATTGGCTTGTTAGTCGTTAATGTGTTTCACAGAAACAAAAGCTACGATTACAACGGTAGGGGGAAGAAAAAAAGCGGAGCTTCAGGATTGGGTGTGTTGGCACAGTGTTGTTCTCTTGTGACGTTCTAATCGCATGACGATTAAAAAAAAAATAGCCGAGACAGCGCCCTAATTTTTGTCGATTGTCTAGTTTGTGATCAATTCTCCCTGTTTGTGATCAATTCTCAGAATTTTGTGTCGAACACGTGGCGCGCGGTCCAGGGTGGAAGATGGTGGTTATGAAGCAGGCTCGGTACGATCGATCAATTTTCTCTTTTTTTCCCGTCCGATGGATAGATGACTCCGAATACTTCGATGGCTTATTGGGATTCGTAGGATTCGTTTGGATGGTGCTCTCGTCGTGCACGTCACAGTCTTCGGAAAATATCCGTCAACAAAGTGTCGCTTTAGTTCCAGTCGTCAATCATCCCTTTCTTCCTGCAGAAAAGGCGAGCGAGAGAGACTACGAAAAAAAAACGCGTCAGCCACGAAGGAAAAAATCGGGAGATTGCATACAATTGACGACTTCGACTGAGGAAGGCTTGAATTTGGAAGTCTCTTTAAGAACGTCCGAGTGTTGTTCCGATCGAGCGATGAAGAACACCTATTTTTTTTCCAAGTAGATACGCCCGATAAAAGCTTTACTTTAAAAGTTTCAATGAATTCAACTGTATCGTTTTTGAGGAATAAAAATGAATATATAAATCTAACACTTCATCGAATAGTCTAGATTCCAATACACTTTTTTATCTCGAAGGCACTGACAATATTACTTGATGCAATTTTAAAATAAAACTTCTACAGAACGTATCTACGACTGGAAAAACGAGTCAGTTGCCTTCAACGTTGATCGGTGAAACGCGGGTCTCTTGTCGCGTGATTGACTTAGAAGACCGTCGATTGCCGGGAAAATGCAGGAAGAAGAGTTGCTTCCAAAATGCTACAAGTTGGCGTCACCATTTGATTCTTTAATGGAAATTCACGTTAATCGAGCGGAACGGTAAAGGAGACTTCTCGCGAATGATGGAGTCACTGGATTTCGTGTAAGGAACGGGACTTTCTCACAGAGGGAGTTTGTGTGTACTTTGCAGTCAGGTTGATTCCAGACGAGGCGTACATACACGGATGATCGTATGAGTTAGAGAATGAGAATGATAGTGAGAGAGAGAAAGAGAGAGAGAGAAAGAGAGAGAGAGAGAGAGAGAAACATACACAAATATTATCAAAAGATACCGCACACCACACCGCCAACACATCCACGGTGGTGAGCCATTTTTATTCTAGCCCTTTTTTCGATTAGGTTTTCTTTCATCGAGAGAAGGGTGCAAAGTTTCGGGAATGGGAACGTTGTGAAATAGGATATGGAGTTCGAGGAGATCAAGCACTCGAGATGTATGAACTTTTCCGCGGATTGGCCCACAAAAAGAAACAAACCCAAACACAAATGACTGAAAAAGGAGGGTAAAAAAGTAAACGAAACCGCGACGTATCTCTCAATCGCCCATGGAATAAATTTATCTGCATTTGCATTCCGTGCTTCTTAGTCAACCCTTTATCATTCGATTGATTTGCTTGAACTTTTTTTTTACCCCCCTCTATTTTCAGTGCAGTCTTCGCAAGCTCGGGCTCGTTGAGTTTGGCGGTTAAAAAACAACGAAGAACGATGATTCGGTGTTTCTTGTGATTCGAGGTGGCGGGAGGTTGGTTCGGAGGTGGAGTAAAAACTTGGTGTTTTGAGCGGGCTCGGGGTAGACTCTTACCCTTCCTGGTGGAGCAGGGTGTCGCGCGGGGTGTCGTGGTGGTGTTGGTGGTGGTGGTGGCGCTAGTACAGGCTCGTGGTTGGGACTTGGGCTTTCCGGGATTACTGGACTTGGTGGTAGTGGTGGTGGTGGTGGTGGTGGTAGTGATGGTGGTGGTGGTTGTTCCTGCGGATGCAGAGGTCGTTGTTTCGGGCGTAGAGGTCGTAACGGTACGCGACGATGGTGACGATGGCGAGTGATGGTGACGAGGGCGATGATGGTGATGATGATGATGACGATGATGATGGTGGTGTTGCTGCTGATGATGATGATTGTTGGAATTTTTGTGATCATCTTGAAGATCGCCGTGATCCGATTGGTGATCGACCTCGGGACTTGGATTTTCGGGATCATTGATTTTGGCATTGCGTGTAACGGGCGCGTGATTATGACTGTTTTTCGGATTATCAGGGTTGCGCGGGCTCCGGGTGGTCTCGACGGCAGCTTTAGCGTGATTCCTCTTACGAGACTGTTGTTGCTGTTGCTGCTGCTGTGACGCCTGCTGCTGGCGTTGTTGAGTCGCCGGCCGCGATTGCTCGTTGTTTCCGGTGCTATTGGCAGTTCCTCGGGAATTCCTCGTCGGAGTTCCGGTCTCGTAGTTCTTCGCAGCGGTGTTCAGATTGGCCCGACGTTCGAGGCCGCTCGTTGTCTCGTTGCCGCTCAAGCTTGACGGAACTCCACCGGCTCTGGTCTCCGCGCACTTGACCAAACTGTCAGGATCGCTTTTCATTGTGCGTCGCCTCTCGTGCTCGTGTCTCTTGCTGTTTACCGCGGTCTTCACAAGATTCGAGGGTGTCATTTTAACGATCGGCTTCTCGAACAAGAGTCTCTCGTCGAGATCATCACCGTTGAGCCTCACTCTCGTCTCCCTCGTCGTCGCGTTCGTGCTCTCCTCGTTCTTTCTTTTCTCTTTGGTTCTCGCGGATGCGACAAATCCGGGGACAGGTTTCGACGGGACATCGGTGGATGCTTTGGTCTCGTCGATTTTAGATGCGACCGACGCCGCCATTGCCGCAGCCTCGTTGCTCGCCAATCTGGCGCTCTTTATCGGCAAACGACCCTCCTTGCTAGCGCTCGTTGTCGTACTCGTCACGCTCTCGTCCATGTTGGAGGTGCGTTTTCTACGATCGGGCGCGTAATTCGGGGGCTGGCCGCCCGAGCGCGCCCGGCTGTTGCTCGGTGTCGAGAAAAAATGGCTCAGGCCATCGAAGAGACCCTTCAGTTGTCCCGCACCGGGTCGCACCCTGTTATTGTTGTTATTGTTGTTGCTGCTGTTGTCGTTGTTGTTGTTGTTAATCATTATATTATCGTTATTATTGCTAGAGGTGACGTTGGACTCGGAGCTGACGGCGTGAACGACAGACCCGCTGTTGTTGCGCTCGCTGCTCTTTCGTCTCCGTTTCTTCGTCGTGGCGACTTCGGGTATCGCCGCTGGTTGTATGTGAAGGCCAAATGTTGGTTTGTCTCCAAGATCGAGTTTGGGCAAGGTGGCGCCAAACGTGCTCGTTATATTGCTGAAGAATGGGGTTTCCGTGGTGAGTTTCGCCGCGGCCGCAGCGAAACCCCAAGGACTGTCCTCGTTCGTGTCGCACGCGAATGGTCCCGTTGCTTTCGCCGTATCACCAACGCGTACGGCGCTCGTACTCGTGATACCAAGGTTCGTCGTATCGTCGGGACTTTCGACCGACGACGCCGTCGAGTCGCTCGATTCGCTCGAGCTAACCTCCTCCTCCTCCTCCTCCTCCTCCTCCTCTTCGTCATCGTCGTCATCGTCGTCATCGTCGTCATCGTCGTCGTCATCCTCCGAGCTGTTAGTACCGTCCGTTGAATCGCTGTCTTCGCTTGTGCTACTGGCGCTGCTGTTTTCGCCGTTACTGCTACTCGCGCTACTCGCGGCGGATGTAACGGGTGGTACTCGACGTCTCGCAGTCGATTCCGCCATCGTGGTGGTAGCGGTGATCGTAGTGGTAGAAGTAGTCGCCGAGACACCCTTCGTTCCTCCCCTCACCAGAGTGCTTTTTGTCGTATCGCGAAACTTGCTCTTTCGCTGATGTTTCGTGGCCGATCGTCGCTGTCGATCCGTCCGCTGGATCGTCGGCGAGGGAACGTTCGCCGCCGTTCTGTTACGCGAGGACCTAGGACTAATCGCGTTCACCAAGGACGCGATCGTCGTCGTTGTCGTCGAGGATGCGGACGTCGTCGACGACGACGACGACGACGACGAGGACGAGGACGACGAGGACGACGAGGACGACGATGACCTAGACTTATTATCGGCCGACGTGAGATTCGCGTTTCCACCGGAGTTACCACCGATCGCGACCCCGCTGCTCGCTGTACCACCTCCTCCCGCTCCTCCCGCTCCTCCTCCTCCACCTCCTCCTCCCCCACCTCGTCTCATCATCGATTTACTGTGCTCAGCGTTGAATGCGCTCGACCTAAAGAACTTCTGCTTCTCCTTTGATATACGATCGCTCTTCTCCTCGAGCAGCCTACCCTGGCCCGCGTTACCACCGCCGCCGCCGCCGCCGCCGCCGCCGCCGCTCACAGCTTGGGTCTGGATCGTATTTGTTTGGATGAGGCCAGACGGGAGTACGAGGCTATTTTGGCTAAGTTGCTGGTGATGATGGTGGTGTTGGTGGTGGTGGTACGTGTGATGGGACGAGGATTGATTGGAATGATGGATCGGTTGTTGACGAGGGGAGACAACACCCGCATTACCGTCCGAGCTGCTGTCCACCTGTGCCAACGTTGTCAACGACGTTGTACCCCTCTTCGCGCCAGTTGTTCCAACCACGCCGCTCAACGTCGGCGTCAATAATGCAGCACCACCGAGGCTCTTCCTCGATGCGACCGCTGACCTGTTTCGGAAAGACCCCGGTCCCCCGGGTTAAACGATTAGTCTTTTTTTTTCATTTGCATTCGTCTATTTCGATTAGTGCAAAACTTTTGGGGTTATGTTTAGCGTTGGTCAGTCGCGTAATTCGTTCATTTACAAAACCAAAATCCATTTGACGATCGTTCGAGCTACCGTGCAAGTGTTACTCCCGAGATTTGCGGGTTTCTACGCGGCGCTTCGATTCCAACTTGGCAAAAAATACGAGGAGTCTTTCCGACAGACGAAACTCTTCCCCAACTTGAGTTACGTCGAATCGTCCCGTGGACAACGCAAGAGCGGTGGTTCGCGAGCTCTCATAATTCACCGTTATCGTTCTCTCCTCCAACTCAGTGTTGTTCGCTGATGTAACATTGGTCCCCGGTGGAGCGTAATGTACCAAAAAGGTCAATCGGCAAACAACCCGGTGAGTCTCGAACGAATGCAAAACGAGTTTTGCTCGTACACTCGTTATTGACAAAAAGAAACACACAACAAAACAAAAACGGACAAGTGAAAAGTAAGAACGAAATAAAGGGGGTAAGTGATGAACGCGGGTGGCCGGTGCAGCGACATCCGGAGTTTTACACTTTCTCTACGTCCTTCGCTCCAATTGTATTCAGCGCCCTCACGAAATATCCGTTCGACGAAAGTGACGAAAAAAAAAGAAACGATTGGGGGCACCAAAATTCCTACTCACTTTCTGTTCTCTCTTATCTTGCTGAGTCTCTTCCGCGTGCTCGTCGGTGTACCATCGTCCCGCGATGACGAGTCCGTTGCCTGCTGTTGGGAGCTCTGAGATTTTCCGGGCCGAGGCTTGTTCTCGTTGTCACGGGAACTCGGTGTGTGCGCCGTCTGACAGTGCCGACATCGCCAAGGCGCTTTACTCTTCTTGTCGAGCGCCGGATCGAGGCAACCCGGGTGATAACACTTCGGACAAACGGAACATTTGACCAAATAATTCTGCGACTCCCGTTCGAGCTGGCATCCGGAGCAAGTTGGGGAACAATCGTCGCAGAGCCACGTGGCACCGCGTTCGACCACCAGGGCGAGCTCCGGCGGTGCGCAAGTGTTATGCAACGCCGCGCCGCAAACGCTGCAACGGCTCAACTTGTCGCTGTTGCTCCGCTTCGGGGCACTCGCGTTTCCGTTGTTGTTGTTGCCACCGCTGGTGCTGTTGCTGCTACCGCTGCTGTTGCTGTTGATCGCCGTCGCCCCCAGGCATTCCCGGCATATCGGAAGCGGAGCCGGCATCTGCTTGACAATAATGAGAGAAAACCTTTAATCATCGGTCCAAATGAACGATCGTTCACTCAACAGCTAATATATCGAATCATCATCATTTTTTTTTACTTTTTGTACCTTTGCTCTTGAAGTATCAATCTTTTTGTAATTTAGCTTGTTTGGATTCTTGTACATAACCTTTAATTTCAGTTTTGTGAAACGACTCTTCTAAATATGTCATCTGTGACTTCGCTACTTTTTTAAATATTATTTTCGTAAGAATAGCGCGCAAAGAAAATCTTTTCAACTTGCTCGAGTTCCTCTTGCATTTTTATACGTCTAGTTCCTTTCGCGTTCAATTTCATCGACATCACTTTAGTCAAAATAATTTGCAAGAACAAACGTATGTTTCAGTTTACTTTTGGATATTTGGTTTTGTTACGCTTAAACTCACGTTGAATTTATTGCACTTTTCTTTTCAATTTCTAAAAAACAATTGTCGTCAACGGAACAGCGAAGAAAACATTCACGTATCTTCGTATCCCAACTTTTTTTATATTGGTTAATTTAAAAAAAATAATCCATTTTATGATCACGTTTAACTGATATGAAAATATTAATTAGCACGATACAAGCTTTGACGCGTAATTGTGGTATGCATATATAAATATACCAAAGTCACATAAACGATGATGTGCGCATCTTTCGCAAACGAAAATGTCAGATTTGTAACAATTTTGCATCGATGTTGTAAGTGAAGATTTAAATGCAACTTTTTGCCATATCCATCGCATCCCCCTCAGCAGAAGAGTAGATATTTCACCACTGCGTAATTGTTACGCTCGAGTCTATCGAAGAAGTATTTTTGCTTCGTTCAAACCCGCCATATCGAGACGGTTTCGGGGTACATCACTCCTTGGGCGCGACTGGGGTGCATCTTATTAAAAGTGCCTTTTTTTTCTAGCAAGTTCCTCGTAAGTTCAACGTGTCGAGCGATACGAGCACACATACGGGAGCTGAACGTACGAGGCTCGTAATTGGTCGGAAGTAAAAAGGAGGGAGTAAAAAAATAAAAGTGGCAAAAGGTTTGTTGGCTGTTCGTTCCACAATAGCCGAGGGAATTGAATCGGTCTTTGGGTGAACGGAGCGGCTTGGCAAGAGGCCTCGCAGAGGCTCATTATCTCCAGACCCTCCGCTCCACCCGCCTCGTCTCGTCATCCCCTATCTCTTCGTTTCTTTTACGCCTCTGCGAACTTCATCCTTTAAAGCTGTACGAAACATTGTTCGCGTTGATGAGGCGCCTCGCTGACCTTGTCGTAAGCTCTCGCTAAAAGACCTAATTACATTTTTTGAAATCAGGACCGAGATTTATTTCGCGATTGAGACGCAAGAAATATTTAATAGCAAAGTCATGGATTGTATCGGTAAGAAATTATGTTGTTCAGCGGTGCGAGACCGTAATGAGATATATTACGATAACGCGACGATTGATCAGCTTTGATGATTTCATTCGTTGTATCCGAAAGCCAGAGAATCTTCGCGGGACACATTTGTCGATCGCTGATACTCGGTGCTAATTGGATATCGATCATTCATGAATATTCGTAATGGCGAATGCGTGACGTATCAGTCACCTCGAGAGAACGGGACCAACGGCCTGTTGCGCGATCGTTTACCGGCTATTGAGTACGAACCCAGTGAAAGAGAGCGAGAAAGCGTGCGCCGTCAATCGGTATTCGTATCTTCTACATCCGATTGTTCGCTCCGGATCTTTCTTCCGCCCTCTTTCTCCGGAGAATAAACCGATCTTGAACTCTTTTACCTCGAGCGGATTCATCGCGGAAGCGCATCAGCGAATGCGAGTAAGTACACACGTTGCGAAGATCGTACACGCGGCAACTCCGCACCGCGAAGTGACCCTCGACGGTTCGTGCAGCGAGACGCGACGGTGCAGTAGCCACTTTGCGGGATCGCAATCGGCCGGCGAGGTCATCGAACACGACGTACGTAAATCGAAGGAGTTCGCGCGATTCTTTCGGTCGGTGAACTAAACTGCAGGTAGCAAAAAGCCGCGTATCTCAGAAATGATCGATGACAATCTGAAAATATTCATCAGCCGTACACATTGGGGGTCCCGACTACGATATTTTCATGATCGGAAGATCCTCCGTTGAAGGATGCCTCGAGGATGGGCGGATTCCCATCGATTACGATCGCGATCCCTCGCTGCGAATAAACAATCGTTATTCGGGTTCCCAGGTAGGACACACCGGGGCGTCGCTAATAGAATTCGAGCCTCCGGGGGTTCGGGTGGACCTCGAGTACGGATGGGTGAATGGGCGGTGAAAAGCGCGGGAAACGCATCAACGCGCGCTTACTGCCGAGCACAGCCGCGCGCGCTTCTTGGGTTAGTTTTGCTACTTCGCCTCGTGAAAACAAAAAAAAATATGGTGGGGGGAAAGGAGCGCGGTAGCGTGGTGGGAACGAGAAGCAGGAAAGTAAAGATTCGCATCGACGACGCCAGCGGCTAGGGCAGCAGCACCTGACGTTGTTGAACGAAGACTCGTTCCGCGCCGGCGCGCCCCGAATACTAACTGCGCTGCAGCGAAGACTCGTACACACGCGTCATCGTTTCGCACTCTTGCCGCAAAATCCGCAATAGAGCGCCTTAACTGCTGCGCACGACCAAAGACGAACCAGCCAAACGTAAGGCCTAAGGCCCTCAATACCGAGCAGGATGAACGACCGTTAAAACCGCGGCAATCGTACACCGTTCCCGGTGATATCACCGTGACGTTGACAAATCGCCACGGTTGTGTCTCATCACGAGCATCGTTAACCTCGAATACGAGTAACCCGTATTACCATTGTACTTTTCCATTTGATAAGCTCCGACATTCCATTCTCGGCAATCTTATTGAAGTCGACGACGCGTTGACCGTCGAGCGTACTAATCTCGACAGATGACTCCACTTCTGGAAATACGGCTCGGGGAAATCCGATGAGTGAACACGAGTGGTCGGATGGGATGGCCAGTGGAGTAGAGAGGGGGGAAAGCAAAGGGAACGGCTCGGCGACAGCGTGCGAAGCCGCGTTTGTGAGGAGGGACTCATTTAGTTCGCGAGGGGAGGGGGGCGGGGGGGGGGGGGGGGGGGGGGGGGGGGGGGGGGGGGGGGGGGGGGGGGGGGGGGGGGGGGGTAAAAAGTAGTCCCAGAAGAGCTCACGGGGGATCAATAAGAGCCTCGATGTATAAACGAGTCAACGGAAGTCGAGCGAGATAGTGTCCTTTCCCCTTCCAGGCTACGTCGTGGTGAACTGCCATACCGTCACTTCTTCCCTTCTTCTCTCCCTTCCCCCCACCCCCAGCCCTCATCCCATCGGTTTTTCTCCAACCGCTCTGACCTCTCTTGTGGCTTGATCCAACGAGACAGAGCGGGAATGCGTCGACTAACCTCAGCCGGGCGTGACTCGATTTTCGCTCGAGCAAGAAGTTCAACGATGGAATGGATCAGCCAGAAAGAGAGAGAGAGAGATGAAGAGAACGAAGAACATTCGATACAGTCGATTTTTATTCTTCGTCGATCGTCGTTCAAACGAACAGGAAGATGAGAATCGTTTGGTGCTTCAGAAGTGAAAGGGTGTTTGTACAATTAACGTCGTTCGAGACAAAGCGCAGCGGCCGTTTTTTGTACTAGATTTATAAAAATGGCCGCTCGAGGGGAAGACCGAGGTATCGATTCGGGACAGCCAGCCGACCAGTTTAATTAGACCGGACGGAACGGAGGGCCGGGCGGGAGAGCTACATCGTAATGGAATTATATAGTATTCATCAGGTACCTAAGGGCGTGACCTCGCACGAATACCAAGTATCCCTGCAAAAGCATCGTGCGCCAACGGCCATACCCCTCTCCCCCTACTTCTCTCCTCCTTCTCACTAGATCGTCCCGTAAGATATAAATTGTGCCTGGAGTGAAATTTTCGGGTTTACCCTGTCGACTGCAACACGTTGACGCAACTCTACCGCGGTGGATATCCCTTCCACCCTAATAAAGTCACGATAACACGCCCCCCCCCCTGTCTCCTGTACTTGCTTCGGTCGCTTAGGTTAACCCGAGAAACCACCGATGGCAATCGTATATGCAAACACGATCCGGTAAAAAGTGGGCAAACTAGACTTTTGGCCACACTCGATGAGGCTTATTTGGTCGTATCGTTTTTTTAGCTCGTGAATCCAAATTTTACAGCGATATCCGAAGAACACGAGTAAACACAATAAGAAGTTTCAGAACAAAGGATTGAGTGATAATATATCGCAGGAAAAATATTTGTACGTTTTTTAATCCGCGGTCGGTAAGCCGTACAATCTTAGTGTTTTCATAATAATAATATTGATAAAAACGTCGAGAGGAACTACCAACGACGCCGACTCAGGAGTCCCGAGCCATCCGGCATTTTTCCTAATGTAGAGCGTTCGTTGTTCGGTTACGCGTAGGAGTATTTCACGCAAAAAAGAACGGGAGTGTATTCACCTCTCATGCGTCACTCGCTCCGTCACTGTTTTTGCCATCTTTGAGCGGTGTGCGGGCCCGTGACGCGAAGCGCGTCCGGTCAATATTGTTTGGCTTGAATTCTTCTCCAGTCGAATTTTCAAACCAAATTGAAAGATCGATACATCATTTAAAAAAACATAATTAATTATATTTGAAGATAATTAAATATCAGCTGGTCAACTTCTATTATGTAACGCGTTCATTACAAATATTTAATCCCTTGGATCTCTCTTTTGTCCGAATCTCTTCTGGTTTTCCTTTAACTTATCATTTTTTTCGGCCATTTTCTTAAATTTGTTGCTAACGTTATTGTTAATTTTTCATTATTTATATCTAATAGAATTATCCTTCTGTAGTTGTGCACTTGATAAATTCTGGACATTCTTATAAATCTTCTACAAATCGGAACTATTCTGGCCCATCTCCCACCCGCCAGGCAAATCCGCCGCATTCCAAATTCTATTAATTGCCATCGTTGCCCCTTCCCCTTTGTCTTTCCATCGCAGCCTTACGTGCTCCGTTCTATTTTGCGTGATATAGTCATGCACGAAACCGAACCGTGAACGTTCTACAATAGAAAAATTCACGATAGCTCGGGACTCTTGAGCTGATTTAGCGTGAAGCGAGAGTACCCCTCTCGGTATCTTGATCATTATTCGTATCAAGAAATCGTTCATCTAATTTTACGACTCACCTGTTGCCAATCGGCAAAAAACTTGAAACGTTTTTCATGCAATATTTGCAGCTGTAAAACCTTGCCTGAATCTTTTTCTCATATTTTCTTTCATTCTTAAAATATCGTTTTTTTAATCAATGTTCATTGATTTATGTCGGTTTAATTAATTAAATAATTAATTAATTTTGTTACGGTACGAGCAAGCCTCAAAGTTCTGGTTAATTCAGATTCCCGTGGTCGAAACCCAAACGACCACGCTTATCTCATCGATTTCCGCCGGAAGTCTATAGTTTGTCCATTTTTTATTGAACAAAAAATATTCGTGAAACAAACAATCGTACGTACAAACATGAGCGAATATTTTTTTACGTATACCTGACGGAGATTTGTCAATTAAAAAAAAAATAGTTTTCGATTACGAAAACAGAGAAAATAATAAAAATAAAGGTCACAGTAGCGCTCTTTTTGGAGGAGCATTGGAAAAAATTATGTTCGGAGTTTGGTACCAATCCGATTAGGGCTGATTGATTCTTCGGTACAAACGCCGGGCGCGTGCGCTCGAACAATACCGGAGACAATTATTGGAACAATAGCGAAATAATTGTGACTTTAAACATACGATTTTTAGTGCCTGACCTTGTAGGGATGACTTCCGGTCCGTATTTGATTGTAATAATTGGGCTAGAAAAAACTAGATCTGTTTGAAATGAAGAACGCTGAGCACCAATATCAGGGAACGATATTGAATTCTGCGTTGTTCGAATGCAACATATGCCTCGATTTTTTATTTCTCAATTACTATCATTAACTCATTTGCATCAAAGCGCGGATTAATCCGCGATTTTCAACCGAACAATCCGAGCTCGGATGCAAATGGGTTAACCAGAGTTTTGTTTTTTTGCACACGGAACGCATAGAATTTCATGAGAAAATGCGCAAACGTTTCAGCGAATGTCAAAGCCGAAATTGGCCAAAGAGAAACGAAGCGACAAACGAGTATGAACTTTCGTACAACGTAGAAGTTTGCGTCGTTGGAACGCAACGAATACGTTAGTCTTCTCACTTGTAAAATCTTTTCTTTCAGCGGACTCGGCTCGTGAGATTCGCTCGAACGTTTTAACGGATTCTCAGAGACTTGCGATCTCAATTCAGGAAGTAAAAAAAAAAAAAGAAAAAGAAACGGAACGCTTTGGATAACGTTCCAAAAATAATGAAAAAGTTGAGTGAGAGAAAAGTCGTTGGAGTTCAAGAACGCAAACTTGAACGAAAGTGAAAAGGAACGAAAGACCGAATCGGTTTCGTTCGAAATAAGAGCATCGAGAAAAAAAAGTTTATCGGGACACCCGAAGTTGACTGACCTTGGCGGGTGAATTGCTGATATCGGAAGTTGGCGGGTTATGAGTACCGTCGATGATTTTTTTGGCGATGGCCGGTGGTCTGTCCGGTTGCCGGAACAGCCTGCCATCCTGTACGACGAATCCACGATCACTGGCGCGTTTGGCGGACAATTTGAGCGCCGTCCGGAGGTCACCGTCCGCCTCTTCCTCAACGGTATGACTCTGCCTGACGTATTTCTCGATGCTCTTAAGGGTCGAGCCGTCCCTCTCCCCCAATTCGCGCACCGCTTTCCCGAAGACCTTCGAGAGATCCGAGGTTTTCGTGACTTTCAGCGGTTTCGATTGGAGACCACCAGGATCCTTGTACGAGGATTGTCCCTTGTTGAAGATCTTTAGAACATCCCCTCGCTTGACAGCGACCTCGAGATGCTCGCCGATCTCCTCCTCGTGATAATTGTGATGTTGTCTTATCGCGTGGCATATCCGCTCGACGCTCGGTCTCTGTTTCTGGCTGCGGATCTTTCGTATAGCGTCCAGAAACCATGCGGACCACGTGTCAGCGGACTCCGGGTCGCCCATCTCACGTGATCGTCGTCACGACGGCTCTCGCGAAGACGACGACGACGACAATAACGACCAGGCGGATTATCGAACGGCCCATTTGCCTCGATCGCTACACCCGTTTTGGCCTCCACCCTGATTATGCGCTTCCCTCGTGGACGACCCGACCAACTCCTTCATCAACCACGGAATCTCCGATCTTCCAAGCCGCGCCTGGAGATCCCCGGGGATCCTCCTTTCACCTTCCCCCTCGCGATTCTATCGCCAAATTGTCAAACGCAAACTTCGGGAGAGTCAAACGCAAAGCACCACTTCTTTTTTTTTTTTACAGTCGCCCTTTCACCCTTCCTCCAAACGAATCAACAAACATCGTTTTTCCGTTCTCCGAGCATCCTCCCTGGTGCCAACGTCTCGGAGCTCCACCTATCGAGATCCTTTTCTCGATCACCTCCAATATGGGTTATCTGAAGACAGAAAAAATCAGTTAGAATTTCAACGTGGTCTAGACTCCGAGAAAGTACGCGTTAATTTTGTTTGAGGAAAAGTTATACGAAATCAACGAGTCAGAGGAACATCGAAGATCGATATTTTTTTTTTTTTTTTTTTTCGAAACCCAGACCAACCGTCAAAAACTCGAATTTACAAAGTATTTTACGAAATTAAGGGAGGACCTCACTGTGACGTTCAGAAAAATAAGCTTCTTTCTTGATATTTTTGGTAAATTCACTTAATGACTTTTTTTTTTAGCTCGATTAAAAATGTGTAATTCTACATACGTTAAAGTAATTGCACGCAAATTTTTCTTGAAATAAAGACAACAATAGTTGAAGTACAATGAATGGCAGAGTGCAACGCCTATCGGAAATTTCCCTCTTTCTGGTGGAATTGAAATCGCCGTTTTCATTCGTCTGAAACAAAAAAAAAATAAAATTTGCCCTTAACCTGCATTAACACCGCTATTGTCAAGCGTAGCCGTTCTCGATTCTATTTGTTTTTCAAAATGTGGCCTCGCTTCGAAACAATTGGTACGATTTCCATTTTTAATATTTTCATACAAGATTCTTTGAGAAATAATAATTTAAAAAAACGGCTACGATCAACGATAGCTATGACAATTATGAAAAATTTCGTGCAAAAATTTCACATATCAGCTTATTATTACAAGAGTTATCGTATCACTTCGAAAAAAGCAACTATCATTTTCGTACATCGTACAATAATTTTTGATATTTATATATAAATTTGAAAGTACGTATTATAAGAAAATGTAAAAAAAAAAATCGATTTTTTAAGCTGTCACAATGAGATTCTCCCTTAAAGCTTGCATCGTTGAAACGTCATGATAAAAGAAGAAACAATTTTTTAAATAATTGTTACATTGTAACGATGCACACTAAAAGGCCACACAATATTCATCATATTCCTCGTGAATTTGAGTATTACAATATATACATCATCAGCCTTTCTTATTTACGAAACAACGAATCCGGCCTATCGCGTCGTGGTACTTCAAGGGCATATGGACGATTGACATCAGCTCACAAATGTTCAAATCCAATTTTCCCACGAACGGTTAACTTTTTGAGGAAAAACCAAGCACTAAGCTCTGTAATATTCATAGATGCAGATCTTGTTGATTTTAGGTTAAAAATGATACAAAGATGAGAAATCACGGTTCAAAAATTTCGAATATCTTTTTCACACTCCAAATGTCACGTGGTATAACTTCCACTGAATTCCAATGAATTGAAAGGTTAAAAATCGACACAAATTTTTCTTCCTGTTAATGATATTGTCCAGTTAATAATATCGTTGTTATTAACTGAACGACAACTTCTCTAACTCCGCCATATTTGCTGTTTAATTAAGCTAATAAAAACAAAAATAAACAAGCGACGTCGTTATTTTTCCCGATGGTTAAAAATGGCACCGCGATTTTAATTCACTCCCTTTACGGAATGGCCTCTTAATTGCGCAATTATTATTGTCCTACGGGGTTACGCGGTGCGTGTTTATTTTTCGAGTTTTTTTTTTCACTCGACCGTATAAGCTGGCAGATCTTCGAAGCTGCGAGGAACGAGCGTGTGTTGCGATTAATCGCGTTTGTATCGGAGAGAATGGAAAGTTGAGTGATCGCGTTGGGAGCGAGATTACATCGCGAATCGAACCGACCGTGCTATGCACGACCATGCGCGAGTAGTGCCTGACATTTGCCGGATTTTGAGCGTTACGATAGCAATCTCCCGTTGAGATACTGACTTTCGTAGTCGCTTCGTGGAGGATTTCGCAGGTGTGCGCGCTAGCGCTTATTCGTCTTTTATTAGCTCTTTCGATAAATTGTCATTTTTTAAATTAACGCATATCGTAAAAACGTTGAACTTGAAAGTTACCGGAAGTTCGGATATATCAGGAAGAAAAAAGATAACTTTATTAAAACCTGAATAATTCGACGAAACTTTTCTTCGAGTTTTGTCAATCGAACTGAAATTTTCACGAGTTTCCAATTTTTGTGACAATTAAATTCGTTTTCAACTAAGATTCTGTGGAAACTCATTGGCAGATGGAACTATGATGGAACTATGAAAATTGTTTTGAATAACCAGATTTTTATTTGTTCTTTTATTTCCTAACGATTTAAAGTTTGCATTGGGTTTGTTTGGGAGATTCTCTCGTATGCCTTATTTTCATTGTAATCGAAAATCATATTTTGCTAATTTGGTTAATTAGCGCTAACGAAAATCGTAAAAAAATATTTCCGTGATTTTCGTATTTCACAGACGCGAAAGAAATTTCACAAAATAGAAAATGGAGTGATTCTCGTTGCATACCAATTATGCAATCGCAGGTGTAAGTTTTTCCTCGGCGTTTTACTCGATCGCCGTGTGAAATCTGTTCGTTCTTTGAATTTAATCACGCCACAGTTTATTACTTTTTACTATGGTACGATCGAATAATTTTTTCCTACGCTTATTCAATTGTTAATCAAAAAAATATGTGCAACGTTCTTTCTTTTTCCCAAACGTCGAAGTTTTCGCTCTGCAGTTTGCCATCGTCGTAAATTTCGAGATTTCAAAAACGTATCGAATCATATTCAATATCCAATTAATTATTTCACTGTGAAAAGATTTATCGAGTTTTTCATTTGGATTTTTCATTTAGTTTGAACCACCCTGACGCGTGTATTTATTCCTATATTCATAACTATTTCTTCATTAATATAACCCAAACAAACCCAAACACGTTATTTTGACAAAACTGCGTGTCAATTGTAGATAAAATTTCGACTTCTTCGCCCCAATATCTTAGCGAGAAAAAAATGCGAACAATCGGACTTGAAGAGTTAAGCTAGCGTGAAACTTTCAAAATAATAATTTCTCGTTTGAAAAGTGATATCCGCTATACCATTCAGGAATGGCAGATTGAACGCAATCTAACGGTGTTGACGTTCAATCACTTCAATTATGAAAGTCCTTTGGTGCACCGCAACGTTAATATACACAAACATAAATGTGGCAACGATAATTCAATCTTCCCATTTATTTTATAAAAATATAATTTCAATAACCTTGATTCCCAACTCGCTAAATTAGCCCGATCCTTTAAAACGATATTTGGATGTCTTCGTGAATTCTTCGAGCAGTGCTTCGTGTTCCGGGTCGAAGAAAACCTGATCAGCTATGGCCTTTCCATTTCTCAGTTTACGAGACTGTCACCCCTCCTCTCCATCCATCTTTCTTCCATTACGCTATTTCCGTATCCGATGTTTTTTACAATCGAGAGGACTTTCTCCGTTCGAGTGGAATCGAACCGGCATTTTCTCCATCGTTATTTCGTTCGTTCAACATCCAGCGAGGATCGTATTTGAAAGGACACTAGTCGCAACATGTATCAGCTTTCGATGTCAACCCAATAAATTTGTAGTTATCGAAATGATCGATTGTCGAATATGCGAAGAGGATCAATGGAACATTGCAGAAAGTAAAGGACGCTCCGAGAGGCGATCAGTTGTGATACGGAGGTCCGCGTCATACGCGTGAATTCATGCCCGCCCTCGCACTTGTCGTCAGCATCCTCTTAACGGATAATTAAGCGAGAGCGTGTGCCCGCGTTTCCGTGCATAATCCGTCCAACTTAATTGACGGTTAATTGAGTCGGGGTCGCGGGAGCGGTTGGACGGGTGAGTCAGGTGAGAACGGCTGTAGAAGAATACCGCCGTAGACATCAAGCCAACCGGGATGAAGTCTTGGAGGAGTGCCGAGGCTGTGCAAGCCAAAAATATGGTATAAGCTCTCAATGCGAGTGGAGATCAAATCTCTCGTTAGCTGGAAAGAGGTAGTTCCCTACCTACGTATATATCTCTTTCTCTCTCTCTCTCTCTCTCTTTCACACAGCGGCACCTTCTCCACCTTCGTTCAAGGAAATCTTACGGACCTTTTTACTGGACTCAAAGATCGAAACATCATGATATCCAGGTTCTGCAGTTTTCTACTTTTGTATATCAGTTGTAATTTGTCAAAATCTAATTTATATATATATATATATATATATATATATATATATGTATGTATACTTAACTATCGGAATTTTATACATATGTTATGAATGACGTCATGCTGTAAAGTATTAAAGAAGCTGCTCAGTTTATTTACTAGGTATTATTTTACAATTTCTCTATTTTTTTTTGTTCATCGTAAGTTAAATATTTCAATAATTACTCGAATCTTTATTGTGATAATTTATAATTCGAATCCGAAGAACAATATGTTGTGAAATAATGGAACTAATGAAATAAAAAATATATATATATATATATATATTCTTAACTATCGGAATTTTATACATATGTTATGAATGACGTCATGCTGCAAAGTATTAACGAAGCTGCTCAGTATATTTACTAGGTATAGTTATGTTTAAAATTGTAAAAAAATACCTAATAATTTTTTTGTTCATCGTAAGTTAAATATTTCAATAATTACTCGAATCTTTTTTGTGATAATTTATAATTCGAATCCGAAGAACAATATGTTGTGAAATAATGGAACTAATGAAATTAAAAAAAATATATATATATGTATATATATATTCTTAACTATCGGAATTTCATACATATGTTATGAATGACGTCATGCTGCAAACTATTAACGGAGCTGCACAGTTTATTTACTAGATATAGTTATGTTTAAAATTGTAAAATAATACCTAGTATTATTTACTGGGTATTATTTTACAATTTCTCTATTTTATTTTGTTCATCTTAAGTTAAATATTTCAGATAATTTATAATTCGAATCCGAAGAAAAATATGTTGCGAAATAATGGAACTAATGAAATTTAAAAAATAAAGAGAAAAGAAATTCAATAGTGGCGCAACGATGCGAATTTCAAGTCCATAAATAATTTCAGGTTACACACCCGGAAATCCAAAGAAGCCACAAAAAAATAGCGACACTATGGATCCCGTTAATAGATGTCCGGTTAATAATGTTCTCACTTCCCGACTGGACTGAAAGTTGTAACACGGATTTCGTAGTAACAATAATAATCAACTCGCCGAAAAGGATTCTCGCTCTTCACCACTTTTACTCACGAGTCCCGAGCACGTGTATCTCTGTTTGTAGAACGTTCGGAGTTTGGTTACTTTTATGAATGTTCACTTAAAATAGAACGGGAGTATATCCCCCCCCTCCAGCTCGTACCAGTTGCCGTGTTTTGACCATCGTCAAAGGGTGCGCGTCGAGCCTGTTTAAGGAAGCATCGGACTCACGTAAAAATCGGCGTGCTTTTGGTTCGTTTAAAATTTGTTATTTAAAAAAAAATTGGTAATTTGTATTATTGAAAAAAAAAAAACAATAATAACTCAATAGTCTGTTAATTTCCTTTTTGTTTCTATTAATCGAATGACTTATGCGGCGAATAAAAATATTCATTAATTTTTTTGTTTCATTTATAAAATAATTTTTTTCAGTAATTGCAAAATGATGCCTGAAATAAATTGGAAAGTACTATTATTTCAAATATTTTTTCGTAGGGGAAACCAAAACGATTATCGTTCGATATGAAATATTGTGGAACCGCATGAATGATGTTTTTCAACGAATATTAACACAATAGTGGCAGTTTCAAACTTAAACGTCAAAATGGGCCTTCTTTCATTAAATTTTTGTTAAAAAATGGAATATGTTTAAATAAAGTTTCCACGTGACGTTGATGAATGGCGCGAAGATTTTTTGGATTTCTTTCGGGTTGTTGAAATTTGAGGGCGGATCGATTGAAAATTCTTTTTTTTTAATATTCCCCTGTTTTAAAGAACGATATTTCAAGAATAACGCGTTTAAAGTAACCTGGTTGAAACCCTTCTTAAAAAGAAAAATCCGTGGTGGCCGGAAAAGTTCGAACTTAGCAAAAAAAAAAAAAACATGTAATGTTTGTGAAAGTCCATATTTTTGTATAATGCGAAAAACGAATCGATTTTTAACATTTTCATCAATTGTTTCCATTACAAAAATATCGATAATAAAAGATTCATTGCTTCGAATATTCCGTTCGATAAACAGCTCGATATTAGCTATGTTTTGAAGAGCCGTAATGATTTTATGATTGGCATCAAATCGGCTCGAATACGACCGTTTTGGGAAGTCTCCGGAAGTAAACTATTTCCTTGAATAGACCCCAGCTAATATAGCATTTTATACCCTCGTATACCCTTAATGAGGTATTCCCAACGTACCGCAGGCAAAGAAGGGGACCGTTAATGGGACGTGTCAGGAAATTGTGAAACTTTTTAGAAAATTTTGAAACATTCAAAATGAAACATTGTCACACGTTTTCGCGAAGCCTTACCCACCCACAGCCATTACCAGAAAACCTTCTTAAAATCAATGAGAGACTAAGGACTACCTACGACCACAAGCGCGAGTGGAAAATAATTGGTGGTCGTGACAAAAATTGAACATTTACCAAAAAAATACCTCTTCACCTTTATCGATACTTTTGTATATTTATATATAATATACAACGTGAGTGAATCAAACGAAGCGTAACGATGGAGAACCCCAATACCTATCTATTGAATCCCCATAAAACCCCATTCTCAATAACGAAACGTTATTTCATTTGTTGTAGTTTTTGTTTGTAAGATACTATAATTTTAGGAGAAACTTCGCTAGTTAAACTGTACTATTAACTATTAAGTCTACCTCTCCGATTGTGTTTCCACAAATACAATCGAAACCGCTTATCGCGACATTGAAGAGGATAAGCAGAAGCGAGGTTATAGCCAATTTTCGTAAGCGATATATTTACATTGAAAACGGGTTTTAACGACCTCCATATTTCGCCATCATAACCGATGCTTCGTTTCAAGTGTTTCAAGTCGTTTTAAGCTTACTTTACTTATCGACGAAGCCACTTTGATCCGCGAACCGAAAATTTTGCCCAACAAATATAAATTCTTTAAATATTGCGCAAATTCAATGTTATTGTCAACTGTTAAGGGATCTAGGAGAAAAAAAAAATTGGGCCGATAATTTTTTTTCAGCTTATTTTAAAGATTACTTATGATCGTGAAGATTCCTGCAAAGTTTCGTTCGATTGGGCCCGGATTATTATGTTGAAAAATTATAAAAGTTAAACCTGCGGAAAAAATCATTAAATGAAAAAAGAACGTGCAATACACGTCGAGAAAAGAATGGCAACGCGAGCTCGGAATCCTAAGAAAAATAATTAGAGAACTCTGGTGAAAAAGGAACTGGTAAATATACCAATAAGCTCATTAACGAGTTCACTAAATTTCACGGTTTAGCCACTTGACGTCACGCAAACTCGATGGGAGAAATGAAGGAAGTAATTTCGGCAACTTTCTGCGACAAATATTCAAGGAACGCAAATCCCCAACGTCAAAATTGCCCAGCAGTCGAAGACAGCTGGCGGAAATGGGGCAAAGCTGAAGCTAAAGGAAAACCCAATCATTTCCACCACGATGAATCTTCTCCGACTGCATTGGTTCAACAAGTCGTAGCAGTTTATGAAGATTTATTACGAGATGAATCGTTGACCAAATATTTCCGAGCGCAAATAAGGAACAGCTAATATTAATCATTAAATTCATTAATTTGGAGTTTCGCTTTTAAACATCTACATTCCGTCACAAGAATCGTTGAAATAGCATATTCTTCGCATAATTATCTTCAATTAAGGATTTGATAGCATTTTGAAAGTTTTACTTACAACGATACGTCAAATTGGCCTCGTAACTTGATAGCTTGGAATAATAAGAATTTATACTAGGGAATAACAATCGGTTTTGCAGGCTTTTTTTTTAACCAAACTGAAAGTTCTATTTATGGACCAGACATACTAGATTAAAGGTGAGGATAAATTATGTAAGCGATCCTTTCGTCGCGGCGCAATGATCATTGAATAAATAATTATTTACTCAATTTCTTCATTTTTTCACCGTATTCGTAAGTAAAATACCTCAATACTTATTCCAATGTTTATTGTGATAATCTAAAATTCAAATCCGAAGAAATATATTTCGCGAAATAATGTAACTGAGGAAATAAAAAAATTAGAATAGAAATGTCATTGCTTCGCTGTAAAGTTCATTCCCATAATTTTTTCGTAGAATATTTGCACCACCAGGAATGTGCCCTTAAATTATCTTCAAAATCGATATTGTTTTTCGGTCACCATAAATTGTTTACATTGTTTGGGTTTTCAAAGTTATATATATATATTTTTTTTAAGTATATATTTTAAAGTATATATTTTTACAGGGTGCGGTCCTCACATTGATAACGATTTAAAAAAACCCTGGTCGACGATACTGTAGCTCTCTGGTGCACATTACGAAAATAAAAATTCCACGGATCTCCCAAAGTAAAAAAAACACACACACACAGAAAATTGTTTGTCTTCGGTGAGGCAACGATATTTTGATTCCTTTGTTGTGTTCGCTTTATGTAGCGAATCGAAGTCGTAAATTTCTAGTTATCTTAAGAAAAAAAAACGCGCGATAAAAAAGAAGATTTTCACATCGTAAATCAGTTTACAATTTGAATAATCAAAATAATTCATTATCATGTAAATTTGAAGCTTTCATTGTTGGAACACAGCGAACATTTTTCGATTGCGTTTTTTGTTCATTTATTTTTTCAACTTCGTTGTTTTCGTACGAAAAATCATACGTTGCAAATTCGTTATGAATCATCCGCGTGCAAACTCTTCAAAATGTTTGCATGGTTCTCGCAACTCAGATCTGTCAGAGGAAATTAGTGGAAGAGAAAAAAAAAAATTTTTTTATCGCACAACAGCGTTGCAAACATCAACGTCGTACTTCGTGCCAACGCAGACTCCAGTGTTGTGCTCTCCTTAGAAATGTTTCAACAGTATCGAATATACTACAGATTGCTTACCGAACTAAAAATAGTGGCTTTTCTTTTTGTTCTTCAGTATAAAGAACAAAAATAAATATTTTCCTTGGAAATGTACGTTGGTGGCCATTTTCCTGAATGTACCGGTGATGCGAGGGATGAAGGTTTATCTCACCCCACTGTGACGAACATGACGAAATTGTAAGGCTTTCCAGCGACTGCGCAACTAAAGTCCGCGAAACGTTTTTTTTTTTTTTTTTTTTTTTTTTTTTTTTTTGTTTTTTTTTTTTTTTTTTTTTTTTGCGTGCCGCGGGAATAGTTGCAACGGAGAGTGCTCACGAAATCGATATTTCAATTAAAACGATGCCTCGATTAATAGACAACCGAACGAGCACTGCGAATTTGCGTTCGGACTGTTCGGTTAAAAAAATATAATAAATTCGATATTAATAACAGAAAATAAATAAACAACAAACCGAGTACAGAAAAATATTCACTACGCTGGGTTGTAAATTTTCTATACGATCGAAACGAGCATTGTTTACGTAGCGAAAAAAAAAACATATTTCAGATGTTGTTCGAACGTCATTTTGGTTTGTTTTTATTTCTCTTTCCGGGTGAACGAATCTTCATGCGTCGCTTATTTATTTCAAGGAAGAAGAGAAGAATTACGAAAAAAACCGGAAGTCCTCGACCCAGACTAAACCTCCGACCTTGTCATGACCTCTTTCGGATTACAATCATCAGGACGATTACCCACGATAATATTAATGGAAAAAAGAAAGGTCGACGGTCATTGCCTGGTGTATATACAAGAACAATGCGTAAAGCGGAAACTTGTACTCGAACTTTTACTTAACCTTTGGAACTTCAGTCGTCCACATATATCGGAAAAGCCCGAAAGGCTAAACGCAAACTGTATTATTCGTACGGGTCGTCCCAAAAATAAACGATAATATTAATGATAATAAGGAATAATTAAATCTTTATCTTTGTTTTTTGGGACATCCTGTATTCATGGAATTCGCTAGTCTAACCTAACTTCCGTTGCGTCCATAGCCGTTTTAATGAATTTTGTTTTCAAAATTCTTAGCATCTACATGAAGAACAACGTGTTTCAAATAACTCGCAAATTTCTCTGGTCATGCGAAACGAAGTTTTTCAAATTTTCCTGTTCAACGTGAAAGTCTTGGAAAAAGAGGGTGAAAAATCAATGAGGAGAAATTTCGAGCCTGAACATGTTTTTCGCGTTTCTGAAGCTTTACCTCTCAATGTTCTCACAAACCTAAGGTATTCGTCCAGTAGTTTAATGGGAGACGACATATCCATCTATATCGCTTCCTTCCTTGATCGTTCTCCTCCCTATTCTCCCCCTCTCTCTCTCTCTCCCTTTGTCTCAAGTTCTTGAGTCAGCATTCTTATTAAAACGCAAGAAAAATGCCGGTCAAAGCGTTAAGAAACGCCCGTCTATTTGTCCGGTCGGTTGTTGGGATCGTGTGTGCGCTGATGTGTACGCGTGCGGATAGATAAATGTATACGAGTTTGGCAGAGAGAGATAGATAGAGAGGAGGAAGATGAGGAGGAGAGAAAGAGAGAGAGAGAGAGAGACAGCCGTGCGGGGCCACGCGTATTGCCGGGTGTTCACCGTCTCGCCTCGTAAAAAGCCTCTTGCGTTGTCCCAGCCTTACCTCACTCGACGTTATCTCTCTCTCTCTCTCTCTCTCTTTCCCTCTATCCCGTGCGCGTTTCAGAAGGTCTCGATCTCTGTCTCGTTGACCGCGTCTCACTTCCTCCATGTTTCTTATCCTTCTCTATTAACATGACAGCATAGTTCCGTCTCCGTCTCTCTCTCTCTCTCTCTCTCGCTCCCTTGGTCGCTCTTCCTTAACGGCCGAGTGGCTACGACCGCTGCCTTCTGCCCCACTCCTACTCGTCCCGCACGCCACTAGCCGTACTGTTTCCGCACACACGCTCCACGCGTATCTTTCTCTCTCTCTCTTTCTCTCTCTGCGTTAGAGACCGACCATTCGCGGAGGGAGCGTCCGGAGCGAAGACACGGGCGAACAGCAGCTGCTTCGACGGCGCTCGCTGCCTTGTGTTTCGCTCCCTTAACTTCCTTCCCGCCGTCGTGTAAAAGAAGACACGAGATCACGGTCTCGTCCGCCTCGCGACCCGCTCCTCTCACCGCTGTGTGCCACGGGTTCTCACAGATCCGAGAAATTCTCTTTAGGTGCGCTCCTCTAACATTGAAAATCGTCGAGCACAGCCGTTTGTATTCGAATGTGGCCATTACGCATACCTCGTGCGGGCTTTCGTTTAGTCGAGCCTTCCGAAACTCGATTCTCCCGATCGAGTCGCAATGACGCGCGTCCGAAGAAAATAATCATTCTCACGAATCGCCCGGTACTCTCGTTTTTTTCGGGTCACGCGATTTCGTAAGATTGCTATGAAACGGGAAAAAAATAAGTATGAGAATCGAGGCTTTGCGAATTTGACCTCGATGTTTTCAGGGAGCTCGGTAAAAATTGAAAAAAAAAAAAAAAAGTAGTTGATGACTAGTTTAATTTTCAACGATGTTCCCGATGAGTTTGATGTCGTAGAACCGTCCGGCGAAATATCCGGGTTTCGGTTCCGGCGTACGGATCCGACGGTACGAGAGCCCCGCGATCTCGAACGTCTCTCAGTTACATCAGGACTCTTTTTTTTTTTCCGTCGCGCGTTTCTCCAATGGAAAATCGAGACGCGAATGGTAAGATCCGGGACCGAACATTTTCGAAATCCGGCCGTCTCGTTTTGAAGAAAACGAGGACAACGTTTTCCGTCGGTAACGCGTATACGTCACTGCCGTCGGCGAGAATTCATCGGGCACTATTTTTTTCTCAACTTTGCTTTTTTCGTTTCGTTTACAAACGGCCATTTTCTGCGCGATAAAAATTTCCAGGAGGTTCGACCGAGTTGAAATTAGCTGCGGTGTTTCCTGGGCCGTTTGCGCGCGCCATTATATCTCGTATAAGAGGCGCAAGCCCAACGACGACGACGACGGTGCGGTACGCGAGCTCGAATACCGTCGGCCAGCAGCCATCTTGATGCGCTCGCGGTCTATACATCGCTACGCGCGTCGTAATTCTATTCATTACGCCCGATATTCAATTTTCTTTCCCCGCGTAGCCGACGCGTTCGAAAATCTCCCGACGTGATCCACTTACGCTCGAAAAGAAATATCATAGCTGTCGCAGGATAAAAAAAAATCGATCGTCACGTTCAACAATGTTTGGTCCGCAAAAATCTGGGGTGCGGAATTTATTCTTGTATGGTAGAGGACGGACAGGTGGGAGGGGGGGGGGTGGTGGTGGTGGAAACCGAGAAAAGGCAAAAGAGGTCTCATAAACACGATAGGAGTCGAGGGAGGGTTCGCGCGCGCCAACTAGTCGGGCTTGCCCGTAGTGAGCGGGGCGCAAAATGTCGTCACGGAGAACGTAGGTACAGCAATGTACGGGAAGAGGACGGTTGTAACCGTGCGCTTTCTCCCTCGGACAGAACGTCGAAAAAAGAGAGAGCGTTACGCGTGAAGGGAGGTTGAGAGGTTTGTGCTCGAAAACTCGAGGGAATGAGCTCTCAACGGACGAGCCCCGTGCACCGCGCACACGTTTTCACGTATGTACAATCCTAGGGATTGATACACGTACGTGTGTAATATCAGCGGTAGTTGCCGTCCGCACACGTATACGTACGTTAGTATAATCGTTTGTGCGCCTTAGTTCACATAATACATCGCGTATCCGCATGAACGACTAGAGCGAGACGGGAGACGCATGCGCGCTCGCTCGGTTACGCGCCGAGTGCTCGCTCGCCGTCTCACTCTGGTCCGTGTCGCGCGCGCGAGGCTCGCCAACGAGACGCCCTGGTGCGGACGCGCCGCACGGCGGTGGTGGCGACCACTATCAAATTTTATTTACCTGCTCGCTCTCTCTCTCGCTCCCGAGTGTTCCCCGTGTGCAACGCTCACAGCATTATCCAAAATGTATATAAGAACGCGCACTCTTCATCACGGAACAACACATCGATTTGAGACGCGCTATCGAACAACGCCTGACACTTACGCGGTAAACACCCCGCGTTCGACGAGAAATATTATTTTTTTCAGCCTCCTCTCTATTTCGAAGCAAAAAGTTGGATGGAACGATGTCGCCGCGTCGATGAAGCGCGAACAAGTATCACTGTAGTTTTAACGTAGTTGCGTACGTATAAGGCACACGTATAAATATGTATGCGTGCGTTAAATCGTATTAGTCGAATATTCGGATCTTTTGCACAAACCGCTACGTTCACTGTCTGCCTCCCCACTCTTCGCCTCGCTGGCAACCGTCCCGGGGCTTTTTGTCAAACATACATACACGCACACACACACGCACGCACAGGGACTATATTCCACCTTTTCGTTCACTTCACCTTAATGCACTTCGTAATATTGTTAATTCAGCGAGTCTTCAACGACTCCATCTCCCCTCTACTCCTCTCTCTCACCCTCTTTCCCTCTCTCTCTCTTTCTACACATACACGCATACATATATATAGGTATCAGTCTGCCTTCCTCTCACTCGTATTCAATCGCGATGAAACGAGCAGATTACGGTGAAAATTTACACCGCTTCGTGCTTATATACGTTATTGGAAAAAACGTAAGGTAACGAGTACCAACGACACTACTCAACGACGACACGACACGACGTGCGCGCGGGCGTCACATTTCACAAATCAACAAAGGTTACCCACTTGACGAAGATGGCCGTGGCTGCTACTGCGCACGCGGTATTTTACTATTTTGGTATAGGATGTGTGTTGCGTGGGCTTGGGCAGCGGTACGACGACGCGAAAGGGCGAGAGAGACGGAGAAACGTCCCTCGATGGTGGCGCCTCTACCGCGGAGAAACTTGAAGTTACGGGGGCACGCGAGACTGGCGCGACCAAACGGACGAACGTAGAGATTGGCGAGAGACGGAAGCTCGTTGATTCGCGAGTGACGTTGCGATCGCAATCCCGCCGCCACCCTCTCGCCCCTCTTGATTACTCTCACCCGTCTAGGATTCTTTTCGGCGGGTGGGAAGTGAGAAGAACCGGGGCTCATCCAGGATCAACGAATTACACCGATTTCAATTGTCCTAATGCACTTGATGTAACAATTGACAGTCGAGCACCCGCGGGTTAATTGCATTTAATGATCGTCCATCTTCATTGGTATCGATTAACACACGCTGTTAGCTCACAGTCAGATTGTGTTTGCTGTAATTACGTCCCCTCGCGAAGGTCTCTCACGCCGGTCGCATTATCATATTTGTATAAATCAGAGTAATTAGAGCGGATACATTTGTATCTATACTTATCTCGGTGCAGCTTGGACATACTCGTCGCGTATCGAGTCTTGCACGAGCGTTCACAAATTCCGTTTTTCGTTCGCTTGCATTGAAAAACGAGCCGATAATTAATCTAATTGAAGATTTATCGCGTCACGCGTATATTTGCGCGTGATGACAGATACGTCAGTGCTTACGGTGATTTATCGCAGCGCCATCCAGCGGAAGCGCTGAGAACTTCGCGCGACCCATGGAACTTTGCTCTCATAGATGGGGCTGATTTGCTCTCACTGACTATCGCGTGCGGCGAATAAGACTGTACTTCAGGTAAATAGCTTTAAGATTAAGTGTTACATCGATCGAGCGAAAATTAGTGTGAAAGACATGGTTGAATTGTAGATACTTACGGATTGCGGAAACGGTTAATTTTTCGAAAAAAAAATAGGTACTTTTTCGTTCTTGAACAGCGAACAATCGCCATCTTTCTTTTTGTTCCCAACATGATCCGTTTGGGAGACAACTTGGCTGTAGGGTTTTTACCGACTGGACGTGTTGATGTGTCCTCAGTATTATAAAAAAATAACCAAGGCTGTACTGATGCAGTTCTCGATGAAAAAAATCCAATAATGAATTAAATAAAAATATATTTTAATGTATCAAACTCGAGTTCTGGACGTAATGCGATAATGAGCCTCCAATCCTACTTGTGTAGTTTAATACAAACTGACAATAGCGTAAGCGACGAATCTCTAAAACTATGTGACCGAAAACATTAAAAAAGATACGGATACGTCAACGGGGTATAAACCAAAACGTATTAATTAAATGTAATACAAAAATTTGGAAACAGATTCGAAGTTATAGACAAAACCCCAATTAAATACATATCTATATCGCCGAATTTGACGTAAATTATCCTTGACAGCGGAATATAAACATTTCTGAATATTAATTCATTCGGAAATTAGCTGTTTCTGCGGCTAAACATGTACTACACGATCTACATTCGTAAATCCGCGATTTCCTCATTTCAGACTACTTTTTCGTTCGACGGACTATTCTAGATTTCTAGAACAGTTGATTGAACAGTGCACAACTGGTTTTACTTCATTTGTTCGAAATGTGATTCGTTTTGGAGAGAATTTGGCAGAACTTATCACGATATGGCATGTGACACGTATTCTCAATTAGCTCCTAGTTAGATCTGAAAAATTCGTAATCGGCGTGTGATTTTCCATCGAAAAATTTATGGAATACAGGTTTGTATTGCTAAATTGAATTTAATTGACTGGAATGATAATCGAGGCCGAAATAGGACACTTTTGTTCACTGGTAAAATAATAAGTTGATTATCAATTAAAAATCGTTTGGTTATTGTACTCAGTCCCATTCCCGTTGAAGGTTTGGTGGGCGTAGATCCAAGCCAGTTTTGCTCAGTAAAATCATTTGTCAACTACGAATATCCCAGTTGACATGACCGCTTACCAATAGTTGAGTTTCCAATTCTCATTTTTTCATATTTTACCTCGCAACCGAACATAAACGATGCCAAACGATTTAAAAGAAGGAAGGTGAAGGTCCAGTTGTTAAAAAAATGTAGCCGTACACTCATGTCAAACAGTCTGTACTTTTGAATTAAAAAATCATTCTAATCTCGCTATGACAAAGTAGAGAGTACTTTCTTCCGTTCGCTCCTCGACGTTTTGTGTGATGTAAAAACGTTTTTATGTTTTATTTTATTAAGTACAATTTACTAGGCTATAAACGCTTTTTTCCTTAGTCAGGGAGCGTAATTAGGCTTTCCCTCGTAAGTACATCCGGATCTTTGGATAATTTGTGTCGCGGCCCATATGCCGCATTTGATGCAGGTCTCGTAGTCCTTGCCTTGAATGAATTGTGCCAAAAAACCTGCGGGACAACAATAATTACATAGCGAATATTGTTAGTATTCATCAGAAAATGAAAAAAAAGAAAACGGCAAAATGCTCGTTCATTTTGGAACAACTTTTTCTGAACGTTTAGTAAAATGTTTCATCTGTACTGACCACCGACAAAAGCATCACCGGCTCCGTTCGTGTCGACAACTTTGTCCTCTGGCAACTTCGTCACTGGAAATTCCGTAATCTCATCATTTCGCGCAAGTATAACGGGATTCGAGCCTTGGGTTAGGACAACCACTCGTTTTCTCTTGCCGTTGACCTTTTCGAGATTAGCCAATTTGAGAGCGATTTCTCGACGATCGGTGGTCTGAAAGTCGTTGACTCTCGCGAAAGTTTCGGCCTCGTCTTCGTTACCGAACAATACATCGACGTACGGGAGCGCAGCTTTCAACGGCTTGCCGAAGCACTCGCTTATGAATGGTGCACTTAAGTTCATCATCAGTATCTTCGAATCCTCGTTCGCGAGCTCCGCAACTTCCTGTATCGTTTCTGGACTGACTGTCAAGAAAAATCCCTGGAGTATATAATTCAGAGTTTTTTGGTGGTACAACAAAACAGTGGACGACCGTAACGGTCAAGTTTTATAACGCGATGCACGAAAAGAAGCTATCAACTCTAAAAATCTCTTTTCCTCCAATGAAACACCAGCGAATCGATGAGCTATCAACTCAAAACTAAACAAAATGAGGCAAGCAAAGATTTCTCTGGATTTTTAAAATGGTAGAGGCCAACTACTTTTCAATTTTACCATTTTACATTTAAGTACGCATCAATGCAGTTTCATTCGTATTTCCTAAGCAAAGTTCCTCTGAAAACATCTTTCAGTGGATAAACATTAAGTCCGTTTTATATTGTTTCTCGCCATTGAATCCATACATTACATTTTTTCAATTACTACGCGCATCTTTTCGCTTCTCTATTTGATAATGCACTCACGGAGATGTAGATGAATTTCGCATCGGTAACAAATTTGCGATTTTCCGGTTCGGCTATGTGGGATGGGGAGAAGCAATTAGCGGCGGCTAGGTTGGCGCACAACGAGCGTTCCTTGCCAGTTATGAGAACGGCGCATGTACCGGTTGGCTCCTTCTCCGTGTACTGGTAACGAACGTTGAGCCCATCGTTACGTGCCCGCTCCTCGAGAATCTTCGAATACTTGTCCTTTCCCACACAGCCCATATATGTCGCTACTTTTGGCATCTCGAGGAACCACTGCCAATAAATAGTGGTTTCGTTTTAGCTGCTGAATTCTCAATAAAATGCTGATCGGTTTAGTTTACTGTTGATACAAATAACTTATACCTCAATATTTTCACCAATTCAATTACAATCCTCTGTACATTTTTTTAAATTATAATTTATCTGAGTTCTCATTTTACAAGGTATCGTTTATCTGACAGAAGCAAAAACTGGCCTATTCGTCAATAATAAAGCTGCATGGTTAATACCGTACAGAATGCATATTTTCTCTAATGCACTTGCCCAAACCGTATTCATGTACACGCTGTTGTGACAAAGAGTGTAACATTTTCATATTCAAATTATCCTAAACACTGAGCATTCAGAATTAATGGATGGGACAGAATAAGCAAGAGACTCATAGTAGCTCTGCCAGTATGCGCATAAATGAAACAACACAACGATAGATAAGGCAAATTGGTGGTATCCTCTATGATTAGCATGTGAATGAAATTATGTCAGATTGCGCAATGAAGCTAGCATCTTTATCTCGCTACAAGGACAGGCCGGTTTCTTATCTTGGGTCGCAGGCTATTTTTTATCCCAAATGGTAAGGCGTTGTTTCAGAAAAACTCACTTGGGTAACTCGCATCGTATTTTGTACGGATCCACCAGCTATGAAGTCCGCTTTGTACTGCTCGATCAGCTCGTCGTACATGGGTTTGTGTTTCTCTTCCGCAAGTACAGCATTGTTCGCCTTCAAATCATATTTTTTGAGAAAGTCAGCGTCAACGGTTGCGGAAATGTCAAGGAGCGGATTACCCATTCCCAGCAGGAGTCCCTCGCTGCAAAATATTTTCATTGGTTCATTCTCGTAATCTTCACTGTTCGTATAAATTTAAACGAGATATAATCTCAGCTCGAATCATTTTGTTCCCATCGAAACCTCGACATTCTCGTTAAACACAGGATGATAAAAAGCGCGGTTCGAGCGACGAATTCGTCATTCCTTACACCGTGACGAATAGACAAGCTATAAGAAATAAGCGCGTGCGAGTGGAATGAAAGAGCGTGGCAATGAGCGACATAACCTCAACCGGGAAGTACATGCGCACGCGAAATAGATGTGAATTAATGCGTGGTGGGTGAACGTAACCGCCTACCGTAAATCTTCTGCCATATTTTCTCCCACGAATATATACACTGGAGCAAAGTTACGAGAATAATAAATACGATGCTAACGGCGTTGCGAGCACGCGCTAACTGAGCGGACGCGTGACGCTGAGCGCGCAGCGAAATGGCCGCTCCCACCCCGCCGCCGGCTTTGAATTCTTACACGTGTGTTTCTTTCGGTCGTGAACTCGTCCACCGACGCTTGCTTGTACTTGTTCCTTTGCAATATAATATATTTTGTACGGGAGTTTCTTATGCTAAGTACAAGTGTGCTGCAAGGCGCACATGTGTCCGGCCTTTTTTTCTATCTCCGCCTACGAGACTTGTACAGTTGATAACGCGAATTTAGAAGAGTACTCGAAGTATGTCGTATCGAAGGTAATTCATTGATTTTTTTGCGTAACGCAATGGGTTCTTATGTATTAGGAATGATTATTTTTCCTCTTCTCTCGATCGACATGTATTTGAAATGTAGTAATACGATTTTTCATTAATTTTTTACTGTAGGCGTAATTCCTATCGCAGACTTTCGTTCAAATTCGTTTGTTTCAAATGTAGATCACCGGTAGATGATATCGCACGATTAGATGATTTTGTCGTAGGTTTATTCACTGTACAGTACCTATAATCAGATTTGTTGTTTCAAAAGGAATTTCTATATAAAAGTACATTTTTGTTTCATTTCAGATTTGCAGCTTTCTAGAAGTACCTACGGTCATGCATTCTTTAAATTACGATACCTCCATTGTTTATCAATGTTTTTTAACAAATTCAAACTCAGCATGACAATGACCCAATTGTGCGAAAATTTCCAACTTTATCGTACCGAAACGTCAGTAAATGAGAATATGAAAATCACTTAGTTTTTTGGACTGTACACTTACGTAGTCTTGCGAATCGAGCAAATAATTACGAGTAAACCCGGTGATTCCGCGTTCAATTATTCGAATCTCGGAACTGATATGAACGTGGATCATCAATTTCCATCGAGTTCCTGGAACTTGTATCGCGCGTCGATTCGGTGCATATCCGAGTCACGTTTCGACTTACCTTTCATCCTTTGAATCACTCGAGTCTGGCAACATTAATACGGTACGATAATGATACTTTACCTTTGTATCACCATCCGCATAGGTTATTTCCAGTGAGCGAGGAAGCGGGGGCTTCATTTTGTACTAACCACTGCGACATCTCTTGCCTGAGGAAGAAAATAGTAGTCTGAGCAGGCTGTCAATCGTGAACAAGGGAAACAAAAAAAAGATTGAAAAATCGGGTTCGCGTTCCCTTTTCTTCGTTATTGTTCGAAGTGCGATTTTTCGATGTTCTTGGTGTGAATCTTACGCGAAGAAAGCGTGACCAGCAGGCTGAACGTCGGGCCGAGTGAAGTTGGCAGGAAGGCGAGATCTTTGTCGAATCTTCAAGAGGAGGTAGTATTTCTCTGGCGCACTGTATAACATCGAGATTCCCAAGAATTCCAAGAGCTTTTTTTACCGTCGACCACACGCTGCGGTGTACATCGTGTCGTGCGGATCTCATTGCCTGGATCACATCAGATTAAAATATTGAAAGCACTCTTCTCCATCTCTTTCTCTCTCGACGAATGTATTGTTTTTTTTTTCACTGTGCGTGTGTGTTCCGGGAAACGGTCTTTTTTTCGGTTCTACGGGAAATTCCGATTCGCGTCTCGCTCACGTACACGCTGGGTTTTTCCGACTCGGATGTTTCGGGTGCGACAACGATAATCCCGGTGCGGAACGTATGAACGCACGGCGACGAGACCCGTCCGGTAAACGACCGCAGCGCCGCTCGGTGACGCCTGAACGTATTTTTTTTCCTCACCTCCGGCGAATTTCGCACAACCGTTAGTTTCCTTTCGCGTAAGAAAAGTCCGGTTTCCGGCGATTCCGACATTTTTCACGTAGCTAACGAGCAGCGTAACATAACCTCTGCGGGAGGGTAGGGGGTATGAACGAAAAAAACACGAGGCCACGAATTCTCAAAGCTTTCAATAATTCGGTTCGTATCTCGAGCGGTATAAAAATCATATGAAAAATTCTTTATTTTCTTTTATTCATTAAATACGCCATAATAATAATATTATAAGTCAATTGAATCTCATGTCAGCTGTGTCGAAATCGTTGTACGTACAGGGTTATCGTTTCTCGGCACTGCGATGCGTCGCTTAATAATCCAAGTCTGAATACGCGTGAATCGACTTATTCGTACCGTAACGCGTACTGTAACCCGTACTGTAACTAGTACTGTAACCCGTACCGTACCCCGTACTGTACGCTAGGTCTTCGTCCGCAGTGCCAATTGTTCTGAAAAATATCATTGAACGTCATTCTCAACGTGTTCGCGCGTCCGCTCAGCTTTTTTTGTTCGGTGCATGATCTCTTGATAAAATCGACGAGTACACAAAAAAGACTAGAGAATTCGAAGAGCGTTTCCTTTTTTTCTTTTTTTTTTTTTCATGAGATCGCGTCAATTCGAAATACTCCGTGACGTTTGTGCGAAACAGCAGTTTCCGTTACGAATTGGGTGCGGTGCTTCGCGACGATTCTTATCGGCGTGACGATATCGGTCGTTCCTCGTAACTCGGATGTACACGTGCCAATTCCTAAATCGCGATATTACGCCGCAACCGATTTTTTAGTTGAAATTTAATATTCATCTTGAATATTTTGGATTATTGGTGGATGTACTTGAAATTGTAAAATGTAAGGCTCAACGTGAACCAATAAGTTAATTCTTTTAAGACGATTTTTGAACCGGTATTTATTGATGTTGCAATTGATCGCCCTCGGGTGTGAATAGAGCACGTCTCACGACTTCCGGATGTTCGAGAACACGGATCAAAATTTTGCAACCGTGATATGGCGCGTCGGTCGGAGGTCAAAGGAGGGCGCGCGCGGTCGAACGCGAAACGAGCGCGCGTTCTGTATAGAGAAGATGAAGATTCATATCGTGCTGAATATAAATACTCAGGTTTGGGAGCTGTGAAAACAAAATGGCGAATAATGGGAGGGAGGTGGACAAGGAGCGACAACAAAATGGCAGATGAAAAGCAGTACGAAGAATAACACGCAAAGCACGTGATTACAAGATGGCAGAGGTGCGGAGAGAGCGCGGCCGAAGGATAACACGGAACGTGTACATGATTATTAAATGGCGAACGCGGAAACGGAAAACGGGACGGAGGACGTCGAAAGATCATTAAACGGTGGAGCCAGAATGTCACGAAGAAACGTGCACGGTTTAAAAGTGACAAGGACGAAGATTTGTTTATTTTGGTGCAATGGCGAGGATTCGGAAGAACGCGTCAACCCAACCTTACAAATTCTCGAAAGAATTTGTGAGTCTAAGTTGTCGACAATGGGATGAATGAGGATTGTGCTGTTGCGATGAAGCGGAGGAGGACACTGCGAACGTACATTCTTCACAGTGGACGTACACATTTGTGGACTCTAAATGCAAATAATCGAGTCGAGGAGTGAAGCGGCGGATACGCGGCGTCCGTTTTTCCGAGTTGCAACGCTTAAACGACACGTGCATTTTTTAAAAACAAAAAATAAAATAAAACACTCCGCAGCCATGACGCAAGAGTCGGCGCGAATCACGAACGAGCGCGAAACACGGCGCGTACGACGGCAGGAAGCCAGCGAATCGCGTTCGGTATCTCCGTCACGTGTTAAGGGGGATCGATTCATTTCAAAAAGTGCGCTATAAGGAAAATTATAACAATAAAAAAAAATCTTTTGTCATTTCTCGGTGCAAACGATCGAGCCCCCGTAACTCGTTTTTTCTGATCAAGGTACATTCGACGAAACGGGATAGGTTTGGAGGGCTCCCGGATCCGAAGATGTCGTTATTTCGAAATCGAGAGGGACGCACGACGAACCGTTTTTTTTCCTATCCTGCGATGCTCGCGCAAATATCTTCACGACGCGCGGACAATTAACGACGAAGCTAAAAAAATAACAAAAAACGTACACGACCTGTTTGTTTCTTCTTTGTTATTAATTATTTCAATCGGATTTCACAGTTACATTAACTACGATCTTTCACGCTTATTCGTCTGTTCAGCGTTACGTTCAATTACACATTATTATTCAGCGATATTATTACGAATTATAAGTAGAGCAAGGGGCTCAGGATTGCAACGCGAATTCTAGTCAAGCTCGTCGGAACTTTCCTAGCTCTCTTTTTCTTCCATTCGTTCGCATTACTAAATTTCCAGTTACTCGAGTGTCCGTTCGAACAGGACGAACGAAGACGAAAACAAAAACCCAGGGAAAACTCGTCATTAATGAACAATGGCATCGCTCTTCGAAAACATTGAAATTTATGTTCGCGCGAAAATGAAATAGTGAAAAAGTAGTTCCCTCGTTTTTATCCGCGTTCACGGACTTCGAGTTTATGAAATATCCCTCGATTCATTTCGAGAATTTTTTCGTTAAAAAATCCGCGTTTATCTAGCCCTTTAAGTGCTCATCTACGCAAATTGTCACAATTTATCGGATTTCCGCCAATATATATATATACACATATATATCGTCGTTGTCTCCGTTTTTTAATTCCGTATTCAAGTCATTTTTATCATTATCCCTAACTTAATAAGAAGTTGATTACGTTACTACCGCCTATATTGGTACGTTAGGTATTTTTTTCCTTTTTTTATATTCGCGAAAACTCATGGAGACGAAAAATACAAAGAAGAAAAAGAAAAGCCAAAGAAAAACCGCGTCGAACGCACATCGTCTCTATTTCTCTGTCCACTTGTTCATGAGAATGTATCTACCGTACTTTTCCAATTATACAAGAAGCGAAAGGCTCTAAACACGAAACGTTTCAGAAGCCATAGATTTTCATTTCTAACCTCGAATTTCGTGCAAGAGAAGAAAATAAGTCAAGAAAAATGAAGAAACGAAGGCAATAAATTTCGTCCTAATGAAATAACTCGCATAATTTAAATAGCGTCGATTACTCGAATTTTCGTTCGACCTATCGACGAAGGGATAGTTGTGTGAAAAGAAAAAGTTACGAAGGGCGAAAAAAGCAAAGAAAAAAGAAATCGTGAACTGTTCGCGTTGGTGAAAAGACTGAACAGTTTTAGTTTCGTTTTATAGGGATAAAGAATTTAAAGTGATGGATGGCGAATTCGCGTTCGAATACATATACGGACACTGGATAAAAAAAATATACACCTTGCCACTTATATTGCATGGTCCTTTGTGTACTTTTCAATTCTCCTGTACTGTGTATGCATATATATATAGGCACATACTTTTGTATGTAAATATACATATATGTGTGTTTTGTGCGTGTGTAGGTGTGTGTGTGTATACTTGTTTGTGTGTGTGTGTGTGTGCCTGTATCCATGTATGAACCCCTTCTTCGTCGTCGTGTGCCTCATTAAACAACGGTCTTCTTATCCTGCATCGCCGGCTTCATCCATAACCCACAATAAATGTCCTTTTTCTTCTTTTCTTTTCCCTGCGAATATTAATCTCCCTAAATTCGTAAGTTCCGAGGCGCGCGCGTTCCGCGGCATTTTTCCTAAAAAAAAAAAAAAAAAAAAAAAAAAAAAAAAAACGTGTGGTTGTGGATATGTGTATGTTTGTTTCTTCAAAAGCGGGGACACGATCGGATGTAGAAATAACGCAATAATTCCGAGCGGCAGGGGCGGGTATAACCGTACGATAATTCAATGTCGATCAGAGAAAAAAAAGAATTTCCGCTCGAGTTTGTTCGTTCGATCTGACGTTGTCGACGGATCGTTCGGGCTCGGGTGTTACGAAAGGGGGAGGGGGGGGATTTCGCAAAAATGTAATCATCGGTCCCGAAAGGCTTCCTGCCACGACGGGGGCGGCAGCGAGTGCGACGACGAGCGGCGGCGCAGCGCGTGCGACGGCGAGCGGCGGCGCACAGATAGACGATAGCGGCGGCGCCAGAAGAAACGGGGGAGCGAGACGAGGACGGCGACGAGACGAAGTGCGTGCGTGCATGTGTGTGTGGACGACGACGGCGACAGCGACGGTAGAGAAGGACGCTCAAACGACGGCGGCGGCGGCGGCAACGACGTGTACGTGTATACTGACCGACGACGACGACGACCGCACACGATCCGAGATAGCCCGAGACGCGACGATTTAGTATGGTGCGAAACGGCGCGACGGCGATGGCCCTCGTATTCCCGGTCTGCTAACGAACAAACATTTTCACAGTTTCCTTTTTCTTTCGCCTTTTAGTTTCCACCGTGCAATCCAAGCCCGAAAAGCCCCGCGCGGTCGCAACGGCCATTTTTAATCCACCGACGTCGAAACGATTTTACGATCCGAAAAAAAAAAGAAGAACGTACCGAAGCCATCTTATTTTTCGCCCGGAATATTTACGACGATTTTTCGATGAACGTGAAAAACGAGCGTGGCCAGCGGTCATGTTTCGAAACTCGCGACGCAATTTTTTCAAATCTCGTCTCGCTTCGAGCCGATCTCTCTCTTTCTTGTTATTCGCAATGAAGCACGCGCCTCGGTGGTTTGAGATTTCGTTTTTAAACAAAAAAAAAAAAACCCGTTATTGTTGATGAATAAAGAGAACGAGGGAAACGACAACGAAAATGATACGAGCGAGCGACAGAGATGCGCGTGTACGCATCCAAGTTTTTTTTTTTTTTTTCGAATTAGTTCGTCTGATAAACGTTCACGTTGAAAACGGCAGCGATTCGGACTCGGATTTAGCGGGGAGCTCCGGGGTCTCGATTGCGACGGCGTTTAACGTTATTGTTTTTGTTTGTTTATGTTTGTTTTTAACCAGTGCGCCGATAGCTTTTTTCCACGTCGGATTCCCCGTGATCGCGCGCGCGCCTTTAACGTTCACGCCTGTTCCTTTCTATTTTTTTTACGTTTTTCTAAACGCGTTTTGCTTTATCGCCGGAACGATTTTTCTTTTAGCGGCGGCACGTCGTGGTTTCTTCGAATTGCGAGGAACGCGATTTATCGGCTCTCAGGCGACCGTGGAGGCACTCGCGACGCCGAGAAAAGCGCAACCGGGCGACGGCAAACGAACAGGAAAACGGGATTTTTCGCTTCATATATATAAAAAAATAAATGATGGAGTTTGAGACATTGGGGAGGTGTGATCATGGTCTTACGTCCAATAATGACAACGCTCATCATTCTTCGGTTCTTCGGAACAAGATACCTCACGACTAATTTTATAATCATTTATTTTTTATTATTGCTGTGCATCATTTTCCAAACATCAAATTTGCTTGATGCTCATATTTTGGAATATTGGAAATCTCGGTTAGATCGTTAAAATTAAATCCGGGAGACTAACGAGAAAATTACAAGAATCAACATACGAGTAGATAGTGAAAAAAGCTTCAGGCACAATATCAAAGAAATACTCATCTTCTGTTTTTCAGATTTTCGTTCTCTGATGTATCGAATGAAAAATCGGCAAAAGTAAATTTTCACGCAAAGTTCGATTTTTTTCTCTCTCCCGGTAAGTTAATTCAGCAGTACGAAAAATAGTTCTGAAGTTCGCGAGATATTTACGCGTTTTGAAACGAGCGATTATCAAACTCTCGTCTTTAACGCGTTGCCATTATCATCCAGCAACCAAGGAATGGAAATAATCAAATTACTTTGTCCGAGTTTACCGATGAGCGCGCCCGTTATTAGTACTTACACGCAAGACCGTGGAGAGGTGGATTTGTTTTGATTTCTCCTTGTATGGATATGTGTGCGTGCGTGTATGTGTACAGTGGTGTATCTTTGTGTCTCTAATCGCCCGGCAAAGTTTTGTTACTTACCTACGCTCCTCAAAGGAATCTCGGCTGAAGTCCTCGTACATGCCTCTACTATAACAGCGTCACAATAAATAATCGAGTCTCACAATCGCGACGATCGCGCGCAACATCATCATCAAAAATAATAAGTATTTCGAGGGTAAACAGGGAACACGGATTTTCTTTGAAATTCGATCGCTAGTTTTCCGAAGCCGAATGATCGGTTGTCGATTAACACGGCGTCCTTATTGGCTGCGGACCGAGGAATTATAAAAAGTTAAATGAAAAAATCGGTTTTACCGAACGGGCGAGCAAAAGTGGATTTTTTGTTAATTTTCCGATGATGGAGGATGGGATGTAACGGGTATAATTGTTTTTTCCCGGAAAAAACGATTCGGTTGGATCGCGACATTGGAAAAACTCGCTGGATACGGCACGGAAATAAATATTCGTTTCCGACTCGCGTCGGTGATCATGATCGGGTGTAACGATCATTGGAAAATGTGAGAATGAGAGATATATATATATATATATATATATATATATATATGGATTTGTGTACGTTCTCCCGACTTGAGCGTATTTTGGGCGCCTCTCACGATCTGTACGAAATCGCGTCATCCGTGAAATATTCAAACAGTTTCGTTCGAACGTATTGTTTTTCGAAGCCCGAAAAATTCCGTTAAAATTCGCGTAATTATTTGTCGCAACGCTGCTCGAGAGAAACGAAAAAGTCGTGAGAGACGCCGCAGTGCCAGCCGCCTATCGACAACACAGGGAGGGAGGTTTGACGAAGGGGGCAACAACGACGAGATGGAAAGGACGATCGCACGAATATAGGGAATTCTGTAAACGATTAGCTAAAAAAAAAAAAATAATAAGAATTACAAAAAATATAGCGTTTGGTGAATATGGAGAATTGCGAGGACGAGGAGAGTGTCGAGAGTATTCAATTGATGCACTACGCGAATGCGAATATGCCGAAGTGCGCGTGCCGAACAAAATGGTACGTAAGTTTTTTTTTCCGATAACGAAACATCTGAGAACACACTGACGAGTCACCGTAACCCAATTCGCACGAGTCACTTTTGAATCCGATGTGTCGCAACGAATATTATCGTTTCTCGTTGCAAAGAGAATAAAAGTTTTACGACGCAACCGAAAAAATCGGATGCTCTGTTTGGGTTTGCCTTGGTTCCGCATCGCGGGGGCGGGGGAAAAAACAAGAATATTCCGAAGAGAAAGTGATATCAGAATTCCTACTTTGTTTGGATTTGTTAGCGCTATGAAAAATTTAAAAAATATTCATGATTCTATTTGATTCAGTCGGCACCTCGCTGTGGTGAACTTCGCTTTTGTATTTCTCAAACATTCGAATTCTATTCGTATTTGGATTAGTTTTCGTTTCTCATTGCGAAAAATGTTTGGTTTATCAAAAATAAAATAAACTACGGTTCGCAAATATTTCAATGCGGTTTCCTCGTTGATTAAAAACAAGAGTATGCAATCCAAAACGTTTTTGTGTCTGTGTTTAAAAAAAAAAAAAAACGGCTTGTGTTCGGAGAGTACTACTCGTACCGATATCGTCTTTGTCAGGTTTCTTCGGCGAGCACGGATATTATGAAAAACGTGATTCCCGAGCGTTTGGATTATTTATAATTTGTCCAATTCCCGTGACGCTTACGTTTACTGAAAACGATAGAATTTTCTTAGTCGACTCACCTGAATCGTCCGTTGTTGCCGCTCGGGGGTGGCGATCGTCTGCTGAACATTCCATAATCGTTGCCCCGTGAAAAGGCGCTGTCCCGCATGGTTCCCATACCTAGAGCAGCAGGCATAGGGGGCATTGGTGGAAAGTCACGCCCGCGCATGGTACTACTACTGCCCATGTCACGGGGTCCAGTCATACCCGAAAACCGCCTCTCGTAGAGGTCCCTGGTGTCCTCGAATCCTCTTCTATCGTAGTAGCTCTCGTAGTCCTGCTCGACCGATAATACCGCATTGCCGTTAAAATAAAGCTCCCCCAAATTTTTCGTCTCGCAAATGTCAATTAAGTATCCGTTTCTTTTTTTTCCCGGTAGGAATTTCAACGAAATGTTACGTCTTGTTACTTTCGAAATTTCAATAGAAATACATTCGGTACATTGGCTTTTTTCGTTCGCCAGTTCACAAAAAAAAAACATTACAATTAATTGAAAATCTACTTCGAATGCTGATTTTTTCTTTGCCTGTCTTTTTTCATTTAACCGAAATAACAACATATTTAAAGGGTTGCTGACAATGACCTTATTTAAATAATAATAAATTATATGTAATAAACTATTTTAAAAATTGGTTGTTTCAAATCGTCTTTTTATTTTTTTTTCTGATTATATCGGGTATTCAATTGACCAACTAGATAATGTGGAATAAGCGAGGAAATCTTGAGGTAAGTGACGATAAAGCATTAAGAAAATTTTAAGTCCTAAACACAGCGCAATGCTCCAATAGCAACTAACATTGAAAATAAATTACGGCTACGAAAATATTGTTCCTACACTCTTGCTTTTTCGCAATAACATTTCGCTTAATAATTTCTATGAGAATGATTTAATAAACACTGCCAGAATGATAAAATATCAATTTAGCATTATTATTGGCGTGTATTCCCCGTACGTGGCGTTGACTCGAAGTCCATTTTGTCGTCATAAAACATATGAACTTACATCGTTATTACGTAAGAAATGTTTTCCGAAGAATAGTATCACTTTCTTCAAATCGCCATCTGTACTGTGCTGGACAAAGACACTAAATTTATAGCTTAAACGCGTTTCATCCAATAAAAGCTAATTCTAACTAAGCAACTTTGCTACATCTGTTATTTCCTATCGAAAAGTAGAATTCACAGATTTACAAAATAACAAATAGGTAGTTGAAACTAGTTTCTACTGATAATAATTCTAACGAGACAAATCGGATAGGAATGTTTCTAAATATAAACCCGAAGATAAAACAATAAATAAGAATCTTTCTTTAGATGTCACCTGTAAGTAGTGCAATTTAATTGGTTTTGTTTGTGCTTATTTCGCTTCTATTTGGTTTCAATGTTGGGAAATTGTTTTCAAAGGATTCATTCTATTGAAACTAATTTTTCTTAACTAATATCCTAAATATCTAGATTTACTAATATTCCTAGTTAATTCGGTTTCTCGCTAGTGTAATATTGCATTTTTTTGTCAGCACATTCTAGTTTCTACTAAGAAAAAAACTAGTTCTGACAGAGAGTTTAAAAACTATTATCTACTAAAAAAAAATGAGCTAGAAATAAAGCGTTAAAAAGTAGTTTTTAGTAGGTAAAACAATTTTGCGCTATAAACGTGTTCGAACGAAAAACGTCAGGTGAGCTGCAGTGCCAAGGTACAAAGGTGTCAGCGTTGATACTTACTCCGAAGCGACCACCACCCATGAGCCTGTCCCTGAGGAAAGGTGGTGGCGGCGGTGGAGGATACGGGTCCCGTCCGAACATTCTATCCCTGAAACCGTTTCGGTCCGGTCCGCCTCCTCCCATACCACCCTTGGGACATTCCTTGGACCAGTGTCCGCCACGTCCGCATCTGTAGCACTGCTCGGGATCTCCCATGCCCGGCCTCTGTCTAACGCGGCTCGTCGAGACTTGGACCTTCATCGGCTGGCCGTCCACTATCATTCCGTTGAGCTCTTTGATAGCATCGTTTACGTCGCCGGTTGCCTCGAGATGGACAAAACCGTAATTTCTCACGATATCGCATTCGACGACGGTGCCGAATTTAGCGAAAAGTTCCCGGACCTGGGGCGCCTTCGTATTGTCGGTCAAATTCCCAACGAATATCTTCGTGGTCGGTGTGTTCGGACCCTTTCGACTTTTCGCAGCCTCGCACTTTATCGGCTGACCGTGCACCAGCGAACTGTTCAACTTTTGTATCGCGTCTCTTCCCGCCTCTTCGTTCTCCATGTGCTGCTCGCAGAAGGTAATAATAATTTGACATGCGCACGTGACTTTGCTAAGAAAAAAAAATTACCGGCACCGAAGCGACAAGTTTCGTGTAACGAGGGATTACATTGTCAAAAAGACCCTAGATCTTTAGGTCTCCGGACAGTTGAAGATTCTTTTTCTTTTGCACAGTTACCGCAATTGAGGTAAAAGGGAATGGAAAACGATAGTAGATTGATGGTTACATTATTGGAGTAGATTGAAAGTTAACGTTTTTTCACCAATTATATTGTTTTTTTATCCGATCACTAAAGAATTCTTTAAACAGTTGTTTGTTCAATCCTGTTCGATTGAAGATTTATAATTCGAATGTGCAAAAAATAACGTCTGTCCGCATGGAAACTTTCAATGTATTAATCCTGTGACCTGTTCTTGTAACAACCATGTTCTAACCATTGCATCCTACACTAATGAACGTACAATACTTATAGGCTTATAAAATTGGTATCAAAATAAGCATCATTCAATATAAATACTTTCTTATACTTTCCTGTAATTTCGCTTATCGCGCTCATAAAAGCTTAGGTATCCAAATCTCATGTGTATTCCACTCTTATATGATTGCTGTGTTTTTATTAACATAGTGAAAAAAAAAAATGAATAAATCAACCGATGAGCTTACCACAAATCCATAGTTTTTAACTACGTCACACTCAACGACTTTGCCGTACTTTTCAAACAACGGTTTTATATCGGCATTCGACGTCTTATCGGCTAGATTGCCGATAAAGATTTTGAATGTACCGACGCTGCTGAAACCCGGCATCTCGGCTCGTTCGGGAACCTGTGGACAGAGAATGTGTCCAGTATTAATCTTCGAGCTCTAAGCCCACCGAACACACGACATTTGGAGAAAAATGAGAAACCCGCTGATTTTTCTCGTTTGGGTTACTTTCAACTGATTGAACAAGTTTACAAATGCCGACCCATCCGTTAGTTACGTCTTTAATTAATAATCAAGAACGGTAACTCTGGGACCTTTATTTTTTGCCAATCCAGTTATATTCGATTAAAGTTTAGCTCTGAATTTTCCTTGTCTTTCTCTAAATTGTGTTTGGACAAAAGAATAATCAACATGTACGGCTTTAAGATAGTTTCATTGACAGAAAAGAAAAGGTGAGATTTATTTGAGTTCTTCTCATAAATGTTAGTACCTAAATCCCCATGAATTTTTATTAAAAATTTTGTAAATAATTTTTTGTAAATAAAAAGTGAAGATTATCTTTCACCATTCGTTAATGGAAAGCTTGTGTCCTCAAAAGAGCTGTGAGGCAATGGCCTTGAAATTCGTTAAACATAAAATGGACTGACAAGGAAAACATATACAAAATTCCAGACTTGCGGCGGCTTCCTTTTACAGGTCCTTGAATTTGCCAGAGTACTCGAATGGGAACGACGCGTGGGAGTGGGGGGTAGGTAGGGGTTACGCAGGAAAAAAGCGTTGCGTTGTTCTTGGATCGCGAGGTCGCTACGCGTCACGTTTGTAATAGGTGATCGGAACGATCTTGCCATTTTTTTAAAATTTTTTCATTTATTATTTTCATTTTTCTCCCACAGTATAGCGAAAATGTAATATATAAAATTTCGTATATTCTTACTCGGTCTTCAGGCATCAGGAATGTAAGATTTTGCGTAAGCGTTCTCGCTCGCCCGCACTCAGGCAATGGCGTGTGTCACGTTTTTTTTCCGCCGAACTGGAGGGCTCTCCCGGAGGGTTAAGCGAACTGATCCGTTGAATCCAGGATCACTAGAACAGTTCTAATGTTGTGTCCCGGCGCTACCGAGAGATGAACGAAGCACCGGACGATTTTCCGTTAAAACGTTAAACGGGCGAGTGAGATGGATTACTCGGCGGTCGCGCGAAGACGCCGGCCGTCGTGATAAAATGGCGTCCCGGCGTGAAGCACCCTGCGCGCCGACGAGACGAAAAATAAAGTAATAATACTCGGGACTTTCCGCGAGCCGAGAATTACGCGCTCGACACTCGCACGAATCACGCTACGTTCAGAATGCAGTAATTGAGACGCGTATAACTATTGTCCACGAATAATCACGAAAAAGATATAAAACACGAGACGAAGGAATTTTTCGGAAGACACAAAACGACGCTAACGGGACAGACTTTCGCCGTGAGACCGAATAGGCGCGCGAAGCAGGAATGACGCAGCGGCTAAAGCGACGGCGTAATTTCCACTCCCGAGATTCTCCCCTCCCCGACCAACGCCGCCGTCGGACAGGAGGTCCGGGACCAATGGCGCTCGTTTTCACCGAATATCAACTTTGGCAAAATTATGCTACTCTTCCGACTCGTCGATTGTTTGCCCGCACGCCTGTGTATTGTTCCACGAGTTCGTGAACACGCAATAACGAGAAAAAAAACAAAATGAAAACAAAAAGACATGCCAATTGTTTGAGGCGATGATGCGCGCACAGTCGCTCGTGGCTAAAATTAGCTGCATTGGCGAAAGCGTGAACGAGAGCCTGTGCATTCGCGATCGATCAATGGCTAGCGCACCCGTATCATTCCGTTCTTTCTTTCGTCCCGCGATAAAATCGTTTCCGTTTCGGGTTACAATTTAATGTCCTGCGAGATGTAGGGCAACACTAACGATTAGCGGATTAGCGGCACGGAAATGCAAATTCAGGCTGCTTCGACTAATGAGAAATCTTGGCGAAAAGGCTCACTCGCACGTATATTTACGATTAGCGAACGAACATGTCACGTTCGTTGTGGTACTGAGAAATTCATTCTTCGCATTATTAGAATATTCAGAACTTTTCAAGGTTGAGTATTGACGAACAAAAAAATTTTTTTAAATTGAGTCGAGGAAAGAATGGCGTGTCTGTTGAGAGGAAGAATCTTCGAATCTCAGGCTCTAGTTTGTTACATCGTAACGAGACGATGACGGTATACGTACGAGACCATCTTCGTCAGAGCTCCGAGCACGACCGAATCGCTCGCGATTGCGATAATACGTACGAATAAATAGACAATCACGTGTACTTACCGAGTCAGTAATTTCTCGAAAACTACAGGATGTACAAATACAAGGCGAACCGAACACGCTTCACAGCGATAAAAGTGGCAAAGCGTAACAGACCGGGAGAACCCGAGGAACGTAAGCGGCGTCTCTTCTGACTTCTCACTTCCACTCGCTTCACACTGCTGCCAACCTGCGGTCGCGTAATAGTCCGAACGATTCCGCGCTGCCAGCGCCGCGAGCGACGCTCCCGCGAAACTCGGAGACGAAGCGTGTTTCGGTTGCAATTCTGTTTCATCGGAATTTTATGGGTCGATGCTCATCTAAAATACCAGTGCAGGTGAAGAATAAATAGTTATGATTTTTAAGTTATATACGCCTCGTAACGAATGAGTGCATCTTTAGAGGGGTTTCGTCCGCGCAAGTTTGAAATTCAGGAAATACGATCGAAGTTCGGCGTACGTATGTCACCGACATATTTACCGTTCGTTGATAAGTATTAAAAAAATGTTACTGAGAAGAAACTTTCCTTTCCACAGCCCGCCATTTCTGTAATTTTCTAAATTTCAATACCGCGTTCAGTTGTACAAACTTATGATCGCCACATTAGAAGTACAGATTTTACTTTTCATTGCCGAGTATTCTAAATTCCGGAATTAGTCACACCGATTGACCATTCGGCCGTAACAACAATTTGTTTAAATAATAACTACAACCTCGGTTAAAATTTAATAATCAAACGGTTATGATGAGGGGTTATGTGTCAAGGGCTACCGTGATCGAAGATTCGAAAATTGGCTGTCGTCGTCAGTTGGTATAAAAATAATAACATTTTTACATTTATATATATACCGAATAATTCCTATAAAATGAATTGCCATTCCTTTTATTATACTCCCAAATAAAATCGTCGAATTTTATATTTTTTGGTTGCTAAAGTGGTGTTACCTGGTAAAACGCGTTTTTTTCTGGAAATTATATTTTAACAAACGGTGTATACGATTCCTTGACGTTTAATGAACGAATTGAAGCGAATTTTTCTATACCTATTCAGGGTAATAGTAGTATAGTCTTAGCCAACATTTTTGACCTAAACATTTTTTACATTTGTTCTTAATATTGATGTAATCTTTCCAAAATCAACAGTCAATTTTATTCAAAAGATTTCTCGTTCATGAAGACGATAAACGAAAAAAAACTTGGTCTTTGTTTATTCAAAGCAACTGAGTGACAAAACTCAACCCTGAACCATTCACGTTCAAAGCTCCTTGACGGAGATTGTTTATCATTGCTCTAATTATTATAATCTTATATGAAATTGAATACGCATCTTTGTTAATGTATAATGTTTGTTTCTATAATCCTGATTATGGATTGCCACAGTAGTTAAAGCCGTTAAAAAATTAAAAGTTCCCATAACATTGTATCAATTGTATGGAAAACTCAACTTTGCCAACCTATAGCTCACATCACGAAAAATATAGGAAATTTGCTCATTTTTTGGGTTTCAGTTTCACATGAAACGGCTTAATTAGAGAAAGCGACAAGTTCCTGAAGCTCCGACTGAAAAAGGTTCCCCTAAAAAATTATGTACAGCGTCATACACCAGTCGAAGGCCAGATGCGATCATAATGTATCAAAATATTGACACAATATTTGAACAGCGTGTCATCGTGAAGATCAATATCCCACCGACGCCTTGACTGTACGGTAAGAATGAAAGAGACAAACAAGTTGAAAAAGATGATATCATTTAATACTCGTTAAAAATATAATTTTCATTATTCACGATTGCATTGACGCGCAATCATGGATTTTCTAAAGACTTTCTTTTGTTTCGCTTACTTTCATGTTCGTTTCTTTTTTGTTTGCTCAAATTTCGTTCCTCTACGGACTAACAACGTCTGGATACATTCGCACATTTTATCTAACACCCGCAAATACACTCTCTCATACATGCACACAAACACTCGCACGCGCGCGCGCGCGCGTTCGAACACATTTTCGGCCCTCTTACATATTCGTAATGAAATTTATACAAATGGACGATCCGACGAGACGCGGGGCCGATCAATCATCAACGATTTCTCGCGGATGTGCGCGCGCGTTTGTGCGTGTGCAGCAATCGTCGAAACATTTCGTCGGAGGACACACACACTCGCGCACTTATCCGAGTTCCTTTCCGGTCGGTTCAAATATATTTATAACAATAACACTCTTGAGCCGCTGACCCAATCTCACTCGTTAGGTCCTCTTATTACAGATAACTGGTTTACGCTTTTATTTTCTTAACCCCCCCCCCGGGTGGGATTTCACAATTTTTCTATCGTTATCACCTTATCGATATAACGCTCCAATTATTTTCGCCACTTCTCCTTCCAGTACACGGTATTAATTTTTCGGCTTCGTTCCCCGGTCGTGTAAAAGAAAAAAAACTTATGCGGAAACTCTAGGACGTTTTTGGTTGTTCCGGTGATCTTTTCAGCAGCGATACTCGACGCGCGATTCGTTTTCTATTTTTTGTTCAAGTGTCTTTGTTGCGCGGTTGGAACCACGTTTTCTTCCGTTTTGGGAATTATTTTGATGGTGTCTGACGATCGCAGAGTTGGCTGCGATCGCGAAACTGAGAGAAGCTTGCCACAGCCTTTTCAATATTCCTCATCTTCCCAAGTTTAGTTTATTAACGTTTGATCACGGATGATTGCGGGCGAGAGTTTTATCGTTGTAAGTTTTCGTTGGCGCGAAACTTGAACATTTTTCTTCTCGTCCTCGGAGTTTCCATAGCTGAGCGATCGTCTCGTTTATCCCAACGATATCCTTAGAGTTGTTCGATGTACCACTTGATCAACAAGGACGACGTCTGCTTCGCGAAAAACGAAAATAATCGCACAGAAATGCTAAGTATAAAGGTTCAACAGTTTTCTCGTTAACCAACTGATATTGGATGAATCAACTTTGCCGAATAATATTAAACCCTTTCTCCAGACATTGTAGGACCCTTCCTCCATTTTTTGAGTTCGTGCTCCGGGGCGTTTCGATTACGCTGAACATTCTTAGGATATGCCGAAAACGAAAAACAAAATGACGATGAGGCCAGATCGTCGATAATTAAAAAGTTCTCCATATTGTTACTTTTCCTTTACAGTCGAGTTTCCGTTTCTTTTTTCTCGACACGTATCAGCATTCGTTTATCGTTCCATATCCCTTCAGCAACCTCGATTTCATTCGTCGTTTCTCGATTTCGGAGTGCCGCACCGAACTACGATCTTCCAAAAAAAAAATTCTCGAAATATATCCTGCTTTCCGGTCGCCCGAAATTTCATAGACTCTATTCGCAATTTTCTACTTTGTTTCTTTTTTTTTTTTTTTTCATTGGTCGCAACTTTATCGCGATAAACTAGAACATTACTTTAATAGTACCAACAATCAATAGTGATCCAACAAATCGTCAATACACTTCTAAAAAGACGAAAAAAAAAAAACAAATAGAAAAGGTACGAGAAACAATGGAACAAAAGTGAAAAACTTGATGACGATCAACACTGCAACGTCGTTAACGACTAAACTAAAGAAATCTATATAAAAATAATAATAATAATAATAATAATAAATCTGAATCATTCAACGCACTCCCGTTCCGACCAATCACCAGCCGTATCACGCGCGCACGTACACACTCGTATCTCATTTAGACTCATTCGCCCAATTACAATAGTAAAATCTTCAGTACTCAGTCTTGTTCTGACTGCAGTCCGTAAAACAAAAAATCATGGAGCTATTTACACATTGGGTAATCAAAAATTATTTACAGGGGTCAACATAATTGGCCCGCTGCGATTCCTCGTGTCATCTCTGCCCGAAGAAAACGAAAGCTGAAGACAGACGAAACGTTTCTTCGCAACGATAAACGAATATTCGACAGGTAACGAATGAAATTTTCTCGTAAAGTTGTCGCGTTGGAGACAATTTAACGCGACTATTGAAACCTCGAATGACGCGAGAAAAGAAGCGGGAATTCGGTGGTGACAATAGACACGAGGAGTGCGCAGCGAAGACGGAAAAATGCGTACATATATAAATATATAAATATTTACATATATATATATATACGTATATGTATGCGTTTCTAGACGTACAGTCAGCAAGTATGTACAGGGGAGGAAGTCTCTTCTTCGTCGAACATTGAAGAAGAAATCAATAAAACGTACCGATAGTAGAAATGAACCGAAAATTGGCAAAAAAATAGAAAAAAAAAAAAAAAAAAACAAAACAAAACGGAAAACGGACAGAAATATCCAAAGTTCGTCGGTACTAAACGATCTTGATGGCGTTGTCGATGTGCAATTTCGACATAGTCTTTTTGACGCGCAATGCTGTCAGCCGAACCGCTGGATTCCCGTGCCAGCACTCGGTCATTAATTTGCTCAAGGCGAAGAGGACCTGAAAAAAAAAAAAGGAATAATGAATTTCGTTGTTGCTCGATTCTTCGAGAGTTACACATATCAGTATCGTACACGAGCAGATGCGAGACAATTTATTCTCTCCGCGTCGAGATTCTCCCACTCGTTTTAAATGATATTTCAAAGTCGATGAGAAATCTTGATGGAGAAATAGGAGATTTCTTTTTAGCTCGAGAATTGTGACGTTTCGAAGAAGGGGATAAACTTTTGACATTAACTGTATTAGAGTTATTACAACTTGCTTCGAGGCGGAAAGAAATAGGACTATTTAGAGATTACGTCCATTCAGGGCTTTAATCGATTCCGTAGATGTTAAGTCCATATATGTTAGGTGTAATAAAAAGAAATCCATGAATTTTCCAATAGATGCCTTTAGTTATCCGTATTTCGCGTTTTTTAAGTCCGATCGGGTTACGCTACGTGGCGTTAGATGAGATTTCGTACTGAACAAACTTTTGCAACAGTTTTGTGATTGGTTGACTCCCAAAAATAATGGATCGCTTTTTACTACATCTAATACGAGGCTTCTTCGAATGTTCGAGGCTTATTCGATCCAACATCTAGTCCAACAGCGTTGAAAAGCTTTACAATTCTTCGTCGGTTTCGTGCATCCCTTGGAACGCGTGATCCAACGCTTTTAACCCCTATACGGTAGAATTACCGCAAGAGAGTGCATCTTCCCGAAATTCTTTCCGGACGCCGATATTCGGTGGGCATTTTATATTTCGATGACTCACCGGATCATGCTCCCATCTCGAGGGAATGATCGGCCTTAGCCTCTTGACGCAAACGGCGAGTCTCATGTCCTCGAAATCAGGATCACTGGGTACTACGTCGTGATAGGGCAGCGCATAAGCCTCGGCCGTGGTTATTTTTCCACCGGTAACGCATCGCCTGCAAACTTCCCACAGTACTAGACCAACGGAATACATATCCGCCATTTTAAAGGCGTCGAACGAGGACGTGTTCAGGCTCTCGTCGAGGACCTCCGGCGCCATGTATCTCCTCGTTCCCACTCTCGTGTTTGGCGCTATGTCGATCTCGCCGCTCTCGCTGCGCGAAATAAAAACAAAAAGCTATGAATAATCAAACATCAAACGTTAGAGAAGAAACTCAAGTAAACGATAAATAATTGATAGCGCGGATAGTTCGGCCGTTCCACTTATGCCGATTCTCCCATTAATCATTCATGAGTCTCGATTCATTCCGGGCACACGAGTCCCTTGTTGGTAATGTCCCCAGGAACGCGCACAATCTCGGAAAAAGTGTCACACTCTCGTGAGAGAAATACCGGCGAACCGAATCGTCCCGTATTTAGAAACGAGACGGTGATCAAAGAAAACACGTTTTAGCTTTATTCCTCAAACGATTTTTCGTTGAATTCTCACTGGTACGCAACTCCGGTACGTTCGTTTTTTTAATTTTTTTTTTTTGCGCTGAAACTAAACGGACGAGGTTAGAACGGGACGCTGGGTTGAGTTTTCTTTTTATTTTGGAAAATTTGTAAAAGCCTGATTTTTCTTGAACCGTTGATACCAGTAGGGAAATGCCTCTACAGTTTCCTCGGACGAATTTTTTTATTATCCGTACGGGGGAAGGGAATCTCGTTTTCTTTCTTCCAAAAGTTTACGTCTACCGAGATGTGACGATTTTTAAAAGAGATGAAACAGTGTCTCCCTGCTTTATCGACGAACCCCGCGATGGATCGTACTTTTTTTTTCTTCCTATGTTTTCCCTAATCATTGATTCGTATTTTTGCATCGTTCGAAGGCTACAATGATTCTTTTATTTTTATCTACTTTTCCTTTTCGAGCTAAGATATTTTTATTGTAAATATCAATCGCAGAATGTGGAAGGATAGTTAAAAAAATCTTTGGTGTTATTCTCGCATGAAAAAAACATGAAAAATAATTCGGTTCGCAAGACAACGATTGAAGCAACAAACGTTGTTGCGGTTCCGACGATGTCAGCTTCAATATTATTTCGAAACAAGTTTTCGCGAAGCTAATTAAATCTCTTCGCGAGACTCTCGTTCGATTCCTTTCAAATTCGGAAGTCGCGCAGTTTATCTAAATTTTCATCGTACCAGCGTCTGATTATTTTGGATATTTTTAACCGGATGAATAACGATTGACCAAAGGTTTGAAATATTTCTTCAACCGTTCGGCTTTTCCACCAAGCACACGAAAGAGGTTAAATTCGTAAATTCGTAATAAATAATCGAGTCAACCGAAAGTCCGTGGCGTTGTATTCTCACCTAATGAATCTGACGGCGAGGCCAAAGTCCGCGAGGGCGCACTCGCCGTTTCTCTTGACGAGTATATTGCGGCTCTTGATGTCGCGATGAGCGATCGCGGGTTTGCCTCTGGTGCCGAAAATCTCGGTGTGAAGATGAGCGATACCGGATGCGATGGATAGGCATATAGCGAGTAGGCTGGGATGATCGAGGACGGTAGTTTGTAGATAATCATGAAGGGATCCTCTCTCGTGATAATCGGTGATTAGTAACATTTGGGTCCATGAGCCAGTACCCTTGATGTCAGCGGCGATGAATCCGAGAATATTGTCGTGTCTCATGAGTACCGTTTGGTAAATCTCGGTCTCGCGGAACCACGAGGCTTCCTCGAGGGTGAAGAAGACCTTGACCGCGACTTTCTCGCCGCGCCATCGGGCGAGCCAAACCTCGCCGTAACGGCCCTTCCCGACGCACTGCGACAAGGCCAATTGTTTGGCGATCGTGCGTTGCACCAGGAGAGGCAGGCCCGAACCGGAACCGCTGCTTTGCTCGATCAGATCCTTCAACGTGCCCTGGGATGGCACCAAACAGGGTCCGCGCTCTTTTTGCCTGTATCGCCTGTAGATTATTATCATCGCGATGCTGAACACTACCAGGCAAACGGACAACGTTCCGGCGAGTATTATCAGCGGCGCACCGGATACGAACGCGATCGGATCGGGCGGTGGTGTCGGCCGTGGCTGATAATCCGGAAATATGTTTTTATTGCACAAAGCCGTATTGTTGCAGCACATTATGCTCTTCCCTTGCAAATGGGGCACGAGGTGACCCTTGCACTGCATAAATCCCTGCTCGTCCGGTGGCAAACATCCGAAAGAAAACTCCGGCACGTACTCTCCGATCTCCGAGTCCCAGACTTCCTCCACTGCGCTGAAACAGTGGCCACCTGGACGTCCCTCGCAGGTACCATTCTGACGATCGTCCGGACAGTGACCCTCGCAGTAACAGGTTATCGCGACCGCTGCAAATAATAACGTACTTTTTAGTCCTTTAGCTTTAGTTTACCACATTTTTCTATAAAAAGGGAATACCAAGAGTGAAGAAAGCGTAGGTACTTCTTAAACGATACTTTAGGTTGCACAATTTTTTTTTCTCGGACTTTTCACTGCGAGGTCTTGGAATTTTTAAATTTGAAAGAAAAAGGAAAACGTTCGACGATCGGGCAAATCGAATTGAAGATAACGGTTCAAGAATCGTAGAGTTACGGTAAACTCGTGATTACAAAAAAGCTCGGTATACTTTAAATGCTTTTTTTTTTGTAGAGGAATTATGTTTTTCAGAACGATGTAAGGTAAAACTTCACTTATTCGTTTGTCAAGGGGTACATCGAATACGACGTATAAATGAGAATAACTAAATCAATATTCATAAATCAAATTAATTCAATAAAATTTAATCGTTTGGTAATTTGGTAACAGCGTGATTGTTGAGCTACATCATTGTTACCGAAGATCTCACCCTGGTTGAGGTTATAAAAAGCTCGGAGCTTTTCCTGAAAATATTTCCGTATTTTTGATATTGCTTTTGTATTGAAATATCTCGTATTGTTTACACGTACATTTGTACCTTTTTAAAAAGCTCATAAGGTAAGAAGTATGCATAAAAATAATTTGTACGAAAAATCCACACATTTTAGATAATTACTGGTTCCGTAAATGATAATTATTTTTCTTTCCAACGTGGCTTGTGATATTACACACTAAAAATTGCACGCGTTTGAAATTTCTCATGGCGAATAAGTTTTCAGTTGTCAAACTGTCAGAACAAAACAACTTACGTCTTATCAGAAGACCGTAACGTTTTTTTAATGTCAAATGTGTGTTTTAATGAAAGATGTAAAAACTGCGATTACTCCGAAACCATTATTTTTCGTACAGTATATTATATGACCTTATTTACCGCAAGTGAACCCTACTTTTACCCCTTAGAAGGAATGTATCGATTTACCGAACCCCCTGTATGGAACAAACTCGTAAAGCTTTGCGTCAGTGGATTCAACGAATCTCGAGGCTTCGCTTTTATTTTTTCAAACCCAAACAAAAAAAAAAAAAACATTTAAGAACTCACGAGTGGTATGAATTATCAGATTTGTGATGTTACGTTGATTTCGCGTTTGCATCAACGATTACCTGACGATTTAAAAATATCGAGCAAACTTGCCATTTTCCAAATCGTCAACGTGATAAAAAAACAAAAATGGCAATAAAACATGGTATCAGGAAAGTTCCGTTACACTGGCAGAACGATTTTTCGTTTGTTCACTTTTCTCAAGGTCAGGCAAAAATTAGGTTAGCCTAACCTAACTTTCTCGAAAACTTCCGTTTATCTTGAGAACGAATGAATAACGGATTGTCTATCGAGTAACCGTCGAGATTCATGAGGGAACTGGAGATGTCAGTCAGCTGGTGATACGATCCGTGCCAGCCAGACGTCCCAAACGTACGGCACATTTTCTTTAACCCTTTTCCTTCCGTTTCTTTGCTCCCTTTAACCGCGCATGCTTACATCGATAATTGAGGCGTGATCGAATGGTATTCGCGTACTTTCACCGTACGATTGTTCCAACGTTCAAGAATGGATAAGCTCTCGATACCGTACGCACCGAACGGAAATTCTATGAGCTCCGATTACGATTTTACGATTCGAATATTCTTTTCGATCTTCGAAGCTCATTTTTCGCACATTTCGAATGGTGACTTCGTTAAGAAGTCGTTCGGGAACGACGAATGCCAACTGAATAATAAAAGTGTTTCATTGATTGCGAAAATTAATTTTTGCGATAAACGACGAAGCAATAACCCTCGCGCGTCAAAAAACATCATTAATAGTAGTGATGTTAATAATATTAGATTAGCATCAATAATAACAACAACAATAATAATTATTATTATTATATTATTATTAATATTTATAATGTTTATAATGTTTATGATATTTATAATATTTATAATATTTATATTTGTGATAATATATAATAATAATAATAATAATAAAAATAACAAATATACATAAACTACTTGGTAAAAAATATCACTGCTGTTTCCATATTGAATTTCATTTATTTTCAAAACTCTAATTTATTACGTCTGTTTGCATCGAACTCATTTTTCACGATCTGCAAAATTTTACGACAATCTCAATAATCTTTTCAATCAGAAATCTTGAAGGCATCTTCCGGTGGCACATCGCAGAATTATGTCGATTCCATCGAAGGATAAAATTTTCATTGCCATTTTTCGAAAAAAACATGAATCGTTAATTCGGAGGACGAGAAAAAGTGAATAAAAAAAAAAACCAGTATCAAGATCGCTGAGCGAATGTGTAATGTTAAAGAAAATTAGAAAAAGTAATCGAATGGAATTTCTTTTTTCAATCATTGAAATGATATCTTGGGAATCCCGCTGGGTTTTTTTTTTACCATCGCTTATGTAATTGTACAGGGAAATGATAATTATGAAAATAATAAAAACAACAACGATAATAATAAGACAATATAAAAAAAAGTATACTTATTTGTAAGCTATAATTATTATAATTTACAATTGTGAATATAAATAATAATAATAATAATAATAGGAATAATAATACCGATAAAAATAATAACAAACTTTGTGATACTAATGTGCAGATTTATCAAAAAGATCGACGACACGATGATCCACGGTAATCACAGTAATTTGCAATTGTAAATATTATTAACTACGAATAAAATAATAAATGATAATAAATAGTAAGAAATTTGTAATATTTACGCGTGGATTTATTATAACGATCAATAAAACGACGAAACGCGGTTCAGAGGTGAAAATAAGAGGCGGGTATCGTCGGTGGGAGCTCCGAGACGCTCGATGTTCGAAGTGAACGTAGAGTTCGCGCGTAGGCGATGAAACGACGATCGTGCGTCGCGCGGCCCACGAAGCGTTCCTTAGTGCGTACGTTAAAGGCAGCGCGAGACCGGGAAACCCCGACAGCCGAGCGAAGAAAAACAAAAGCAAAGAGGAGGGGGAAAGAGCAGGGAGGAGAAAAAAAAAACAAAACGTAAACGAAGAATCGAGGGAAGAGAGATTTTAAAGAGGCGGAGAGGAGAACGGTGCGGCGTTTGGGTTTCGAAAACTCGGGAGATCGCGGAGGCGGGATCCTTCCGGTAATACGTCATCGCACGGCCCTCAAGAGGAAACGCGTCCCAGTCGAATGAGCCGTGAACGCAATGTTACTAGGAAAACGTGGAAAATAAAACAAAAGAGGTAACAACGAAAACGCGTGTTCGCGCGAAGAGCGGATACTAACGCTAACTTCTTACGAGGCGTTTCCCGCGTGCGTTTTTAGTTGAGCGTTTGCAAAGATTATAGAGAAACGCGCGAGTGCGTGCGCGGACGTTTCGTACAGTAGAAACTCTATTATTTCAACCGATTGGGAACCGGACTAAAAATTCGAATAACCAAAAATACATCGCGAGAAAAATCGATGAATACGATATAATTTCGAAAGTTCTCTTTACCGTTTCAACGACCGTTGATTCTTTATTCGTAACAATTAGCTTCAAAATTAAAAATTGAAAGTTCGTTCGCATCGCTATTCCGTCCACGCGACTGGCGCGTTTCTTCGTTGCCTTTCGAAGGCGTGTTTCAAAAGCCGAGCAACTGGAATCGCGCGCGAAACGCCCCCTGTGAACTAAGCCAGAGGGGCGTCGGTGACCCGGTCGCGCGTAGTTGGTACGAGTGTGTCGTGTTTGGGTCCGTTCGCGCGGCTGGTGGCTTGCGCCTTACAAAAGAAATAGGTCCTGCGAGGTTCAAAGAAGGCTCTAAATTTCGGCCTAGGTCGCAAAAGCGGTAGGCACATCAAGAAAATGAAAATCGGAAAATAAAAAAAAACAATAAAAAAAAAAAAAAAACAACGTGTCGTCGACTACGAGCCGGAGGAGAACGATCGCGATAAATTCGCGCGCATTTTGATACGCGCTAGATAACCGATCGAGGCCTCACCCTTGCGAGGAACGCAGTATCCGGAGGATTCCACGAGATTTATCGCTGTGATCTTAAAATGGAAAGGCCGAGGGCACGGAAGGACGGAACGAAAAGAGCGAGGAAAGGAAAGGGGACCGAGGGCAAAGGGAGGAATTTTCAACTCGGACGAACGCGGGAGCAGGGTGGGGCGAGCAGGAATTAGCATCTCTCCTTCTCGGTCAAACTCGCTCGTCTCTCTTCTTCGTTGAGAAGCCGAGAGATGTGTGGCGAACCGCGCAAGGATGCGAGAGCTTAACAAACGAGTGGACGTACACGAAGGGATCAGGCCGAACTTACGAGAGAATGAGAGAGAGAGAGAGAGAGAGAGAGAGAGAAAGAGGGATCTACGAGGGAGAGGCAACGAGCGGTAACGTTGAGAACGAAAGAGAAAGAGAGAGAGAGGGCTGGCAGTCTCGAAAGAGGCGCCAGGCGGACGTGGAACAAGAATAAGGGAAACAAGAATGAAAAAAGAAGAAAAAGCAATACGTGGAAGGAAAGGCAGCAGCCGTGGACGAACGAGGACTGAATGTAATAAGAAATACAAACAAAGTTGAGAAAAATAGAGGACGAGTGAGGAGAAGAAAAAAAAAGAAAGAAAGAAAGAAAGCTGAACACGCGGAAAGGGAGGCAAAGTACGAAAACGGTTGAGACGAGTGAAGTTTATGCGATTCGTCGTACTTTGGACATGTCTGACAACCCGGCGGTGGACAGTTTTACAAAAATGGTTGCTCTTCGGCGGCTTGCTTGGTTTCCTGCTTTCATCAAAGGTGGAATGAGGTTGGACGTCCTCGCCACTTTTGGTTCGAAAGAGATACCAAATCTACCAAAATCTGGTTTGTATGGATTGGTTCTCCATGAGGAGAATGTTTTTTTATTGGCTCGGGTGTTCTTTGATAGATTTGCATATCGAGGTTGATCGTTCTCTCATTGACAGGCAGTTCGTTCTCTCTTCTCGTTTCCAGTCTTCGTTGATCCCGTTTCTTTCGCAAAGTCGCCAACATCGGGTCTTTATAGTCGATCGGCACCTCCGATCGTTTAGGGTGGAAGGAACGTGTAATTGGAAAAATCCGTTGATGGCAGGGGCGATCGGACGAGAAACCTTTGGAATGCCGGCCCGGAGAGCTCGACCGATCGTCGAGTGCTCCCTCTTGAATACGTTCATTCGTTTTAATCGAAGGATACGTTTTGTTGGCAATTCAAATTTAAGGAATATTTCGTTTATGGGCCTGCATAAAGATGCATCGCGATCTATAGGGCCGACGATACTTTCGCCAGAATCAAAATTCAATTTGGTAGGTTTGTAGGAAAAAAAACAATTAATCCCTCATTGACTTTGATTAGAATGTCATTAGCAAAGCTGGGCGAGAAGGAATTTAAACGATCAAAATCTTCGAGCACGGTGAACACATGAGAATTGGATCGTACCGTTTTTTGAGAAACTTTTTTCAAGATCGATCAAGTTGGAATAAAGTTAGCAATAAGATTCCGACGGTATTGATCAAGCTAGTGAAAACTAATGATAAAATATTTATAAGCTGTCGAAATATTACTGATAAAATGGCAATAACGCTGATGAAACTGGCTTCCATCCTTTGTACTGCGTTAGACCAAGACAATTTTTTCCTCCTGGGCATAGGGAAACTGCGGAAAACCTGTTTTAATACATCTGATCCCAATTTTGTCTCCGAGCTTCGGACCTAAGTCGAGTTTCGTGGATAAATAAATGGCGAGCTGTAGTTTGAACTCGCACGGCAAACACACGCACCGGGTCCATATATGTGACGCGTGCGTACGACTGGAGCTACGCCACGTACGTATTTGTTTATGTTCGAAACTACGGAGCTTGGATTCGAGCCCGGGATCTCCCGTTGTTCCGCTTGAGAGACAAGCACGTTAATTACTAGACCAAGGCACCGGGTAAAGAGAGCACTAACGATAAAACGATAAAACGTTGAATCATAGTTGAAAGTGGGGTATTTTCCAGGTGTTCGATTAGCAAATTCCATGGTTATTTGACATTTGGAGAAATCATTGGGCATGACCCATCGCGGATGACGCGTGGCGACCGATGAGTTTCTTCTAGGGCCCCAGCGGCAGTTTCGCGTTTCTCCGCGGCGCACCCCCGCGTCTGTTAGTCAAGAGCGAGACGAGCAAGCAGTGTCTATTAATAAACCGATTTACGGTCATACAGGCTAGTATGTTTATATTCGTGTAATCGCTAAAGCGCTCAGTGCTCGCGCGATGTCTTGGGACAGTGGTGCCCGCACGATTCGTGGCTACTGTGCGTCCGTTGGATGGACGAGGAGGAATCTCTGGCTCCCTCGGTGTATAAATGAACGCGTCGAGACTAACAATAAAACGCACTATAAATCGTTTTCCCCGAAGTTGCGGGGCAGTCCTGGGGCTCTCTGGTTACACGCGGAGCGGGAAAGAGCGACGGGGCAACGGAACTCTTTGAATGCGCTCACTGTCAGTTTCTTGCCGGTTTCCTGGTCCAAATTAGCCATCGAGGCTACTATCCGCGTGCGATACCAAGGCGAAACAACAATCTCCTGGCTCTTGGATTCGGTTGGAGAAATAATAAGAGAGGAAAACAAAGGCCAAGCAAACGGAGAGCACTGCTCTCTAGTCAGAAGTGGTCGGAACAGAGGGAGCAAGGGATCGCGGATAAATTTCTATCAGGAGCCGGGATAAGTCTAAATAATGATAAACTAATCGTATCCTTGGTTGACCAATGATCGGGAAGAATGGTGGCGAAGTATCGAGAGAAGCGGAAACTGAGGGGAACTGTGGCACAGGGACAAGCCCAAAGTGATCAATTACTTAAAAACCATCGGAATGTCGTTAGCTTAGAATCTCTGTTAGGTTTAATCCCACATTCAATTGAATGTCCATTGGTAAATCCGTGAAAATGCCACCCACGAGCGATTACTGCGAATGACGCGGAATCGCTGCAGCGTTTCAAAAAAAAATTTGACATTCAACATTCGGACGTAGCACGCAACCGTCGTTGCGCAGATAAATCGTTCCACTCGTAACGGTGCAATCAATGATGGGGACAGGGAACGCGCGAGCGGAGTCGTCGATTCAGTACCTCCTAATCAGGCGCCAACGGGCCACGCGACACAATTCCACGGTTCGGTTGGTCTCGATCTCTCGAAGCTCCGAACGCAACTAGGAATCCAGAGCCATTAGAGATTGCGATGCTTTGTTAATGATTTCGCAATAGCTGCGATTACCAGCGGTATCGACCCTTCGACGTTGCGTAATTGCGCAAAGACAGCGCGCGATTTCGTTTCTCTCCCGGGACCCGCTATTCGACTCTGCTCGACGTCACGAGATCAATCTCGCTACGTTCTTTCACGCACCAATCATTTCGAATGAAGCACCCAGTGGGCGATGCCCGGCGATTCAGAGATGCATTTTCCGCGTCGCGGATGGACTCGAGGCAAACGCGCAGCTGCTGGTGAAAACGGAGCTAAAGAGGGACCCCAACTGCGGTTCTCGCGGAGTGTCGCGGGTGGTTGCGGCGGTGGTGGCGTCATGCCGCTCTCTATCCCCTCGGCGAATCGATGAGGGGAGAAACGCCTATAGCTTCTACGAATACCCCATGCGAGGCACGCGGTCACCCGGGTGCCTTTGCCCCCGGGGTCTTTCCTCCCCGTTCTCCGTCTTTACTGCCGACGCGGCACGTCTCGTTTTCCTGGAACGCAAGCGAGGTTCCGTGGTTCTCGATGTTACCTGGGGCTGTCATTGCCGTACATTCGCGTATATGTGTAAGCGACCGATTCGCGAGACCATTTTTCTCCTTATGGATTCGGTTCTTTCGTGCGAACGTTTTCACATTTTTATCAATTTTTTTCTTTCTCTTGTCCTGATACGGTCCGATTCGAAGTATCGTCTCACCAACCCCCGGCCGCGAGTCAGCTGCGCCAACATCCCACAAACTTGACTTGGCATTCGAACGAGAACACCTGTTCTTATCACTCGCGTGTAACAGGACCGCAACCTGAACTGGTAAGGGGGCTGGGCTAATCGAGACCCCAGTTCCTCCCTTCGTGGTGGGATAAAATTACCCGTGAGGGGTTCGCGCCGCTCAAGTACCCGTAGATTCCCCACTTGAATCTCAAATCACCAAAAGATGGATTTTCAGCTCGCGAAAAACCATCGTATACGCCAAGTTTGTGGTTGGAGTTCCTTGCCATGCGGTTAGAAACTTTCGCGTGGTCGTTGAGCGATTCCGGCACGTTCGAATGGGCGGACGATTATTCGGATAAAAAATTGACCATCGTTGAATGGAGCTTGCGTCTGGGGCTGTCTGGGTCTTCGGGAATGGCAGCTCGACGATGAACCACGTCAGGACGTTTAAAATACTGATTTTCGTTGTGCAGCTTTTAAAGAATCGTCTCAGTGTGACCCTTCGAAAAATCACTGATTTTCGCAATTTTTTTTTATTTTGTAATAAACTAATCGGACAGATTTTCTTTTTATAAATAAATACATTCATGTCGAATACAACATAATTTTTTCTACATTCATTTATCTAGTATATAATAATTAAATCGATTGTTGAAATCACGCGTTAAAAAAAAGGTCTTGTACGATGTCCACGATTGCGGCCGCAATTTTGATCTCAAACAAAAATTTCAAAAAGGCTATTAATCTGTAGGAAAGTCGCAATCGCGATATGGCGGTTTTTTTAAATTTGATAAAAGAGTGGCAGTTTGAACAAAAAGTATCGAATTTGGCCCGTTTTTCGACAGTTTGTCGTAAAAAAAAAATAGGAAGATTCCAAAAAAAGCGATCGAGAATGGCGTTAAAAATGTTCTCTCAACATTGGAAATAGATATCTTCAAAACTCTTCCTTTGAGAGTGGGCACCATTTTCAAAACACCATTCCAAGAAAAACGCGTTCAAAGATGTTAGTTCCGCGTAGTCCCGCTCTGTTCCCTTTCTACAAGAAACGCTGTAGCGACCGTAGTAATTTGAATTTCGATTTAAAAATTGGAAAGAATGTTTAGAACAGTGTATTCTATACGATAATGCAAAAACACAAGTTTTTTGAAATTTCACACGGTGACGATCCCTTAACGTACATTAACACTTTCGCACCGGAGTCTGGAAAATTTTTGACATTACGGCTGGGACAAAATATGTCCCAATTATTAAAAAACATCTAGAACAGAAAATGCTATGAAACTTGTGAAATCATTGTTGTTGATGGTGCGCTGTTATGGGGACGTTTATGCGTCTGCAATACCTTCAACCTTTTAGGCATAAAAGTTATTTGTCCATGCGATGCAATGGAGCGCACTCGGACTGATTGTCCGCCGTATTGGAAGGGTTAAGATCTGGAGAGGAGCCGCGAATGAGAATTCAGGCTGGAAGTGGAGGTATCCAGGAAGCTAGGCCCGCGTTCGATTCCAGCTCGAAGTTTTCAGTCGTAATTCAGTCGACCCTCTCTCTCTCTCTCTTTCTCTCTTATTCACTTTTCTTCTTTCCTATCTTTGTCACGTATCGCCGCTATTTCTACCTCGTTCTTGCCGAAGTGTCTCCCCAGCTGGATTTTATTCAGGGTTGAGTGAACGATAACAGAAACGCGCGTCGGAGCGCGAGAGTCGTAGTAGATACGCCCGGTGTCTTCACGAACACGTAACCCAGTTACTCTAAGAGGATTCCATCAAATTCCAATTGACTAATGGAACGCGTGATTTGGTTAGTTCGTCGAGGCTTCTGTAATCTCCGGGGAGAGCTTGAGTTGCACAAACAGCCTCTCTCTCTCTCTCTCACGTACAATGAAACCAGATCCCTTTTTTCTCTTCCATTCTCAACTTCTTTCTTTGGTGGTCGGTGTGCGGTGGTCGGATAAAAGAATTCTGTGGACGGGCGAAAACAATGGTAGAACAGTCGTCCACGATTTGGATCTTTCAGTGCTATTCATTTTTTTCTGCTTGTTGGCTCGTTCGCTCGCGAGGTAGATTCGGAAAAGTGGTAAAACCTGTGCACGGAGACGTCTCGTACATTCGAACGGATTTAGGACGAAGCGTAAAGCATCAATGAGTTTCGCAATCGGTGGATCGGTTTGCTTTCTTGATTTCTTCGTTTCTTCTTCATGATTTATTTGAAACTAAGATGAGTCTGCGAGATTTCCCCGATAGTTGGAAAAATCTTCAAAGAACTCTGGACCGAGGGCGGAATGTCTTGAAAAATTTTTTTCCCGACGGAACATTTTCCAGCAATGAATCACGCAATAGTAGATGATGACAGTCATATCCTATAACAGCTCCGATCTCGCGGATTCACGATCGAGCGATGACGAGCCATAACTGTTACATCTACACATCGAGGACGAAGAACGTAGCTTCAGGCTCATTTTCCCGGTTGTCTTCCAACATTCACCGCTGCGATTAGAGCCGCCGTTGTGGCTGTCGCTCCGGGCGTTCGGTGATTTCAAAGATTCGCCACACAGGCGCAACGCACAACCGGCGTTGTGTTTACCAATGGCGAATCAAGACTCTCTTCCATACGTCCATTTTTCCTTCCGTGTCCACGCAACTCTCCCAGATTAATTGAATCTGGGCAATTAGTTTCTTCTCTCGGCGCTTCGATGTTGGCATCTTTTGCAGTTTCCCCGCGTTGTAACTCGTAGATCTTCACAATGGAAACTCCAAGGGCGTCTTCAGTGTCAACGTCACCTCAGTTTTTTTTTCTTTGGATATTATTCGTTTCTGAGAATCTTCCTTGCGAAATCTTCAACCGATTTCTACGTATTCGTCGCTCGGCAGAAGTCCATTTTCTCTTGAAAAACATCGAAGATTCGATGTCCGGACTTTTCGTAAGTTTGAAAGTGCTAGTACGGAGACACGTAGGCACGGTATCAGCAGTATTTCAGTTCGTCTAGAATACACGTGAAATTTTTGTGCACTCGACCAGACAAGACCTCCTGACATCGAGCTCTATCAATGTCGGATCACGCTGTGGTCTTCCTAGCGCTTTTCAAGCACCCGCGATCATAGGTTAGGTTCGACCGTAAAGCCTTTTTTTATCGCTTTGTCAGTCTCAACATTGTCCGCGGTGATCACCGATATTTTTTTTTCTGGACGAATGAATTTCGAATTTTCAAGGTCAACGGATATTAAAAATCGACAGTGTCCGTCAATGTCAATACGGCGTTACGATTAATCGCGACGATCGTCATTGTTCGTTGTAAAAATAACAAATGGAATTACGGTCCGAGAACAAACCGAGATCGCAATTCCATTTCCGAGAACTATCCCTGCAAAGCGTGGTTCGATACGCTAGCGAATTTCCACGCGTACGGGGTGGTTAAGTTACACGAGTACGAGAGTGAACAAACTCGCGGTGCGCAAAACCGTTCGGATCATGTATTCCGAGGAACCGCGAGGTCGGCCCTCCGTTACCAATATCCGGGTATAGGCAAGTGGCATTTACGTACGCGAGAGTGATCGTAACTCGTGAGAGAAAACAAAAACCACGAGGATAAAAAATAAAGAAGGAAAACAACAAATGCGCAGAGTGGACGGATCAACGCGATAAGGCAACAACGGCGTCGTCGCGAGAGAGCGCGTATCCACATATATGCGTATATACACATTCGTGTGATCGCGCGAGCTTGCATCCGCAAATAAGCGACACTTTCCGCGTAAAGAATGCGAGTTAACCGAGCCCCACTGCCGAGCTCGTAAATCCGTCGAATTGTCCAACGCGGTTCTCGCTTCTTTCACGAGCGAAAGTGTTAAAAACCTTTTTTTGTGGCAGCCGCGCGCGGGGTGGTGTTGCCGTGTTGGAGGGGGGGGTCTTCTCTCCCTTCATCTCTCCACATATTCCATAAAGATCACGGGCATCGGGGAACTTCGATTACGTATAAATGACACGAAAAAAAAAAACAAAAATAAATAAACGGGCTTCGTGTTGTTTTACTCACCGGAGAGTGTTCTCGCGAGTAGTACACCAATGCCGAGCCAGAGTCCAAAATATTTACAACCGCTGGTACGACCGGATATCTTAGCTGAGAGCGGCGGCACAGCCATTTTCTACAACACACTCGGGCACATACTTCACTGCAATGACGTCGGACAGAGAACGCTCCGCGGTATACGGCGTGATGAGGACAACGACGGGGCGTCGAGCTCGCGTAGCCCCGCATACACACATAGGTTTCGTAGCGCAATTCGTCGGAGGGGTTAGTGAGGGATGGGGGGGGGGGAGAGAGTACGACTCCTAAGGGAGGGAGAGAAACAGCGCAAGTTCTGGCTCGGCGTAGCCACCAGCAAGACACTGCCTTGCTAGTGTGCGGGCGCGACTCGCGTATGCCTCGCAGCGGCCCTCCCGACATCTCGCGGAGATTCGTCGAAGCGCACGGCCACTGAGTGGGAGTAGACTTCGGTCGTTGTCGCTAGGTGGGAGTAATCGCTTCGGTTGCGCTCGGCCATTTACGGCGCGATCGCCGGGCGAGCGAAAGAGCAAGATCTTGGCGGAGAACGTGCGACTGAGAAAAACTATGAACGACGCACGAGTGGTAACCGTGTAACGTTCTGCGGCATGCGCGACGCGCTCGAAGAAGTTCGAACGAGGAAACGGCGAAGCGACTGGGGACTGCGGGAGAACTAACTCTCTGTATCGAATAATCGGTTTGGTTGGTTATTCTCATCGTAAAGTTGGGTACAATTTGTACGAGCTCGGCTAAACTCCAGACGAAAGTGCGATTCTCATTCGGGTGGGTGTTCCGCGGGGAAACTCGCACTTATGCAGTCACCGGTGAAGAAAACTCTTTCCTAAGATTTCAACTCGCAAGCTCGAACATTCGTTCGGACCAAGAATCACATCGAATCTGATTCTGTTCAGAATTCTGTTGACGATAATTTTGCAATTTGGGGTTAAACGGATATGAGTTAAACTCGATTGGTCGTAAAGACACGCGCTACACCTCCGGTCGGTGAAAACCCTACCGCCAAGGCCGACGGAGCGCACGGTTTTTTTCTTTTCAAAAAATCAAGAGGTTTGAAAAATCATTGAGTATCTGTAATTCGCGTTTGTTTCTCGTACCCGTGGCTCCACCTGGTGTATAACTGCTTAAATATATCGTTGAATTCTACATTAAGATAAACGGTTGGTCTGGCCTTGAAAATAGATTTTATTTTTCAATAAAAACTGAAATTATTTTTTTTAATGGGGATAAAATAACGTTTTTAACTGATGAGAGCGAGAGATTTGTATTTTATTAGACGATAAGCTTTAGTCAATGGGTAAAGAGCCGAAGACTACTTTGAATGTAGTTAGAATTCTAAGCTAGTATAAAGAGCGTGGAACTTCGCCTTAAAGCAACAGAAGAATTTTACATACAATAACAGGGATGGTTTAACCTTTAAGTAGGGGCGATAGAATTCTAGATTAATCGATTGTGGGGTCTCAGAAGGTAACCCAGCAACCGGAATGTATAAAAAATTCTTGACGAAAGTCAAGGATGATACGAAATGAAATCCATCATCGTTTCGTCACACTCTATTCAAAATTCTCGATGTTCGGTTTTACCGCTCATGGAAATTCGTTAGGTTAGGTTCGCCCGCGTGGTCACACGGGAGCGAGAAAGACGAAGCCATGCGCACGTGCAGTGAGCGAGAGTGGCGAAAGTGGTGGGAGAGGGGTTTACGGTGGCGCCACTACGCCGGTTAAACCGCGTGCCCCTCTCAGTCGTGGCGGGAATCGGATCTTGAGAGGTAGGCCAGCATCACCAACGCAAAACCTCTGTATTCCCCGTGTCTCCGCTCATTCCTTTCTCTCAATGGTTCGCTGGTCGACTCGTCACACGACCTGCTCTCCCGTAAAAATTGAGAAAATCCAGAACTTTTTTTGCAGATGATTCGAATTTTTTTACTGGAGGCGGATAATTAGGTACTGAAGCTAATTCCTGATAAAGTTGTGTTCCTGACCTTGATCTCGACCCTGAGAAATCGGGTTCGAAGGATTATTATGATTAGTTAATTATTATTAATAGTTAATTATACATGTTATATTTCGGTAACCAATGGCCCGATTGAAAAATGTTTAAAATCATAGTTGTTTCGAATAATAAAATATGTATTAACTCATGTAACATGCAACTCCCTATCCTTGAAAATAAGGATAACTAAACAACATGAAATTTCGGGTTAAAAACATAAACTAGAAAATCGTAAAAAAACACATTTATTTCTGTTACGCAACTTTGCTCGCTGCACATCGAATAAAGATAAGTTCCTCTATATTGCTGATAACATCGTGACGACTTTACGCGTCTGTTACTGTTAATTTCGCATCTTAAAGTCAGTTAAGATCTACGGGTTGCGCATCACTGGAAGAGAAGGACGCCGTATGCGCCCATACTGCTTGTGCTCACAGCCGCGCTTCCCCCACTACTCCGCTTTCTACTGTACGGATATACATCGAAGCGCGTCAGTGGTGCTCATGCAAAGCATGCGTTTTTCAAGCGACCCGGAATTTCGATCTGTTTTTGCGCCTTCGTTTTCAAAGTTAGGGGGTTGGTCCTTAGAGAAGTTTACGCGTATTTTATTATTCCGAACAATTTTCGTTCGAAAGATTTTTCAATCGGGTCATTGTTTATCGAGATATAGCGACGAATAAATTTGAACCCTTATTTCTTGCCTATTCGATAAGTTTCAGGAAAAAAAGTTTATTGAGCTCAATTTTACTATCCAACTATGTATCTTCTTCAAAGAATGATTGATTAAAATTAAAAAATTGAAAAAAACGTTTCGGGCTTCTGCAATTTTGACTAAACTATCGAAGACTCTCCTTCCCCCTCTTTTTCCATTTGCTCTCTCGCGCCACTCACGCTGGTTTCTCTCCACTTTTTTCTTCCATAATTTCTCGGGGCTCCTTCGAAAACGCCGCGCCTCGGTCGTTTCTCATCCATTCTCCATCCTTATCCCCACTCCCTCTCTCTCTCTCTCTCTCTTTCATCTCTTTCGATCTGCGTCTCGTCTTCTTGTCCGGTCGCGCGTTTTCTTCCTCTTGCACGGTTCTTCGGCGCAACAGGCCCCGCCGTCGATGTTTCGCGTCGCCTCGACACTGGTGCGCTTCACGACGGTGGCTGCGGACACAGCGACGCCACGTCAGCAGCGACATCGAGACGCCGCGTACCGCGCGAGAACCACATCCAATAGACGGACGAAGATGAAAACAAAACAAAAAAAAGCAATGTGAAAAGACGACCAGAAAGGTCCGCGAGATGTTAGATGTGGAATATCGGGTTGCAACGTTCGTAATTCTGCTCCTCTTTCAGCGTGTTATACTCACGTTCGATTCGTACCTCGGCACACGCGGTCATCGTTTCCAGTCGAATTGCAAACTTAGGATCTTCGAGCTCGTCCGCGAAATCTGACCCGCGAAGGGATTTTATCAACCCTCGTATATCCACACCGGACGTACGCGAGGTTTTATCAAAAAGTTACGGCCAATTTTGTAACCCAAACAAACCCAAACTAACAATTTTGGAATACTTTTGTCTGTATCTCTTTACCTTCGAAAAAAAACTGCAAAAAAATAACCATATCAATGGATCATCGTGTCTAAGTGAAGATATTAGGTGTAGTAAAAAGAAATCCATGATTATTCCAATAGATGGCTTTAGCTGTTCGTATCTCGCGTTGTACAAGTCTGGTCGTATTAGACTAGATGGCGTTAGAAAAATGAGATTTTCTACTAAACAAACTTTTGCGCCAATTCTGCGATTGGTTGACTCCTGAAAATAATTTGTTTCGTTTTAGTACACTTATAATACATTGACTCGAACACGAGCACTCGAAGAACACGAAAATGGATAGAAAGAAAGCGGGAGGGGTCATCGAATACTCGCACGCGAATTTGCACTTGCGGTCGCTGCTATCCGAGAAGGAGGTTTCGTGTTACGTCGAACACCCACTATATTCTTCAGATCTATCCCCCAGTGATTCTTACCTCTTTCCTCGGCTCGCGAAACGTCTCGGCGGGGTGTATAATCTTGATGGTAAGGCGATGGCTGTATAGTCAGGTTTCGTTAGGGTCGAGCCAATGCTTTTTTTAGAGGAGGTACGTCTAGTTTTATATAAAAAACATTTTTAATTATCTTATTCACAGCTGTTCTCAATTGTGTTCACTCGTGTTGAATATTCGTATTGTCGAACTTAAGGGCATAAAGAAGACGCCATTGTCCACTTCGAGATTTTAAAACCACTATTCTCTCAAATGGCTGAACCAATCGGTACGAAATTTCTTGTGCGCATTCAGGACGATGGCATCGAGGGCCCCCCGGTCTCCATTTTTATTAAAAACGTTTCGTTCTTGAGAAATGGCGGTTTAAAACGTATCGACTATCTCTCTTGCACTCGTGTGTCACGTGGCAATGTTCGTCACACTCTTAACAAACCAGATTTGTTTGAGAATGATTCATATATTTCGTATTAACTAACAGAAAAATGAAAAAGTTAAGGAATCGTCTCAGTGTGGCCCTTCGAAAAATCACTGATTTTAGCGATTTTTTTTTAACGTTGTAATAAACTAATAGGTCTGATTTTCTTTTTATAAATAAATATATTCATGCCCAATCCGACATGATTTTTTTACGTTCATTCATTTAGTATATAATAATTAAATAAATTGTTGAAATGAAACGGTTAAAAAAAAGATCCTGTACGATGTCCACGATTGCCGCAATTTTTATGTGAAACAAAAATTTCAAAAAGATTATTAATCTGAAAGAAATTTCAAATCCGGAGGTTAGAATTCGTAATTATCGTAACTCATCAAATAATATTCCAGATTATTTTCCACACTGCTAATAATAAATTCTCAATCGCTTATTGTTCGTAATTATCGAAACAACGACTTTGGTCTCTTTCCGAACGCGTCAAGGCGTCAAAGGGTTGCACGGACGATCCGTAGGCTCACGGTGTTTCGCACGCCACATTACACCTTCGACACACCTCCGACATAAAAAAAAAAGAAACATAAAATGTAGCCTGTACAAAAAAAATCAGGCGTCTTGGCCTGCGTTATGGAGGAAAGCGAGAAGCCAATTAAACATGTGACCGATTAATTATCCCGCGAATTTTGGGGCATCGAAGCTAGGGAGGCTGGACCTTCGAGTCTCCAATGTTCGTATCCACTGTGGTCGTGCCCAGACCTGTGCGTGCGACCGTCGTGTACACACGTACGCAGACACAGGAGAGTGTAACATATATATACTGGGTGGACCATTAAAAGTGACCAGGCCAAATATCTCCATTGCCTTTTCATAGGCAAAAAAGATGTCAAGGGATTGATTTCGAAAGCATGATACAGTGAGAAAACCTTAATTTTTGTCAAGGTCATGGTTTTCGCGGTCTCAAGGTCATCAATGGTTTTTCAAATTCGAGCATTTTATTTATTTATTTATTTTATTTATTCTTTATAGCTGATATTTAGACGGATCCAGTGACCTATCGTATAATGACCTTGAAATTATTTTTGAATGACCTTTAACTAATATATTTTAATGAAAAATCATTTAAAGGTCATTATATAATTAGTCATTGGATTATTCTGAGTATGAGCTACAATGCTGATAATACAAGGAAAATATTTTCGTATTCAAAAACACCATTGATGACCTTGAGAAAGCGAAAACGATGACCTTGAGATAAATGATTTTTTCACCACTGTATCATCCCTTCGAGATCGATAAAATTAACTCTTGACTTTTTTTCCGTCACTGAAAAGGGAACTGAGATATTTAGGGTGGTCATGATAAATGATCCACCCTGTATGTATATATACATATTCATATATACCGCGCTCTTTCAAGCATCGGACGACCGACTACAACGCCGAGTTCAGGGCCCGTGTAGGGCTCGCGAACAAAGGGTGCTGGTGCATGCCGTCTTTGCAGGTCCCCGAAGGAGCTACTTGAAAGGGCTCGAGTAACAGGCGCACAGGAGAGCCAGGAGAACACGGAGTACATATACGAGTCCTAACTCTGTTTTCCCGCACGCGTTCGCGCGAGAAGTCGAAACGATGAATTATATTAGAAAGAAAAGTCGATGGCTTAATCCCAATCTGTAGTGGCGTACAAATATAAATCGCAACTGCGATTCTTAACGTTGGTTTATCGAGCCAAAGAATCACGATATTGTTTTTTCAAATTTGAATATTGATGAATTCGAAACTCAACGAATTCATTGGAGTTTCGAAGTCGAAGTTCATAATTCCCAAAAGTTACAGTAGAGTTTCGGAATTCGATTTATTGGGACTGTTTATTAGGACTTATTCTGATCCATAACTTAAAATCAATGGTATTTCTAACTTCAATTTATTAAGTTCCTAAATTCAAGTTATTAAATTTCCTAACCTCTAATTCGTGGGTTTTGCGCCCTCGCTGCATTTGAGTTTCTAAACCTCAATTTACTACTTAAATTCAGTTTACAAAATGTTCCTTCGAGATAAATGATACCACCGTGATATTTTGTAAAATTACGTAATCGTATTGTAGAAGTTACCGTAGGATGAAAAAAAAGTGGGTCGCGCGATGACGAACGGAAGACCAGGAGGTTTCTTGCCTACCAGGACTCCATGCGCTCGTAGCGGGGCTCGAGTGTACCACAACGCGTGATCACAACGCCCGGCGAAATGCTCCCGCCTTCGCTCACTTCCCCCACCTTTCGCACACGAAATAAAAGAGCGAAAAGTGCGAGCTAATTGCCGAGATAAAGAGCAAATAAACGGGGCCCGGGGGGAAGATGAGAACGAAGAAAAAATCAATTGGAACGAGCGGGCGAGCCTAAGGTGAGGAAGGGACGTGAGAGGGGCTGATAATGACACGAACAAGCGGCGCCTGTACAGTGAGCTCATCCAGTATATAACTATATCGTTTTATTGAGTGCCAATGTGTCGCACTCTGGCGCTACGCGTTTCTTGTGACGCTGTCACTGACCCTTCGAACGAATCGACTCCGTATCATTCATTATTGCACTCGTCGTCGGGGGCAATTGATCGTGCACTGTATTTTTTTTCGATTCTCCCTTTCTCGCTATCAGTTACCATCGATCGATATGTCCGATCGAAATTCTTTTAAAAAATCCGCAAATATCGTTTCTCACAAGTTTAGCGGTTATTTCGTAGGACGCGCGAGGTTAAAAATGACCGTCCCGTGTTTACTTTCGCTATTCTCTAGGTCCATGAAATTTGGCGTTGTAACGGATGCGCGCGCACAAGCACGCAAACAATCCGGGAACTTTCCCACCGAGAGTTCGCATCTCGATTACTGGTGGCTCCACGCGCGACGTTTTATCGCAACAGGAATCATCGCTGACGCCTAGTTCGATCCACGCTTCGATTCCGGCTGTTTTTATTAACCCTAAAATCATAAAAACACGCGTACACCAAAACCCATATTTCTAGTGAGAAATACTATATCCCGTACGGGTTTTGTAAACTGTTTTCTCCGGGCTTTCGATAAAAAAACTGTTTCTCCGTGGTCTCGATAAATACGGGGTAGTGTAGCGTGAATCGGCTGTGGCTGCAACGGAGGTTAGGTATACGAGTGGGGTACGGTTAGGGATGACAACAGAGTAAAAGTAGAGAATCCGGGAGACAGGTAGAAGCGCAAAACAGCGTGTGAGGAATAAACGAGAAAAAAGCCGTGTTCGTACGAAAAAAAAGAGATCAGGAAAATCCTAAGCCGCGGAACACGTATCACGTAGTACGACATGTTCACACGTATACGGGCCGCAGTGGCGGCATCGAGGATCGCAACGTCGCGTACGGTACGACTGACGGACTGACCGTTAAACTGGCACGCCAGTTCGTTTCATTTTTTTGCCGTCTTCGCGAACACACGCGCACAAAGCACGCTTGTAAAAAAAAAAAAAGAAGATAGAGAAAAAAAGCAACAAAATCACTTTGCACGCACGGAAGCGAACGAGATGAGTGTACGGCCGTAATGCGGAATTGCATCATCGTGTAGCAATGGTATAACGCTGCAGATCCGGCGCGAGTCTGTATTACGATTAATTTGATGAAAAGCGATTTATGGTCGATTAGTTTTTCACTCGAGCGAGAAAACGACGGAAAAAATTAAATTACTTTAAAGAAACATTCAAACTTCAGAAGGTGCGGTGATTTTTTGATGATGATTATTATTCAGTCTCCGACCTTTTTGACATTGTCGATTGTTTCTATGGTGGGTCGTTTAAATTGGAAGAGAAATTTGTGAATGTCATAAAATTAATCAAAGGAATTCGATGACGGAAGATATTTACGACTGGTTATTAATTACGTATAGGCGAATAAGTAAATTTATGTTAAAAATGTTTTAAAATGTTTAAAAATTAATAAGAAAGATACGGATAAAGAAATATATTAAAGAACGGATGGATGAATGAATGAATCAATAAATGATTGAACGACTGCATAAACCAATGAATAAATTGATACATCAACACATATGTGTACGAAATTTTATCAAAATTTTCATTTTTTTCAATACATCGAATTCCCTTCTCTTCAAAATCCAAAATCCAAAATCCAAAAGTGAGTGCGATAAAAATCGAAGCTGCTAATATAAAACACAGCGATGCTCGAAACTGCTCTTCGACATTTCGTTTTTAATTACACGGCGTCAAGGAGCTGCTGCATCTTTCTTTTTCTCCCCTGATACCTCCTTCCTCTCCCTCCCTCACTCGAACCTGGGTATAAACGGCCCCTTGGGTACACACAATTCATTGGGTCCAGACACGGCGGCCGACGTCACGCTGGGATTCCTTTGAAGTCGCGCCGCCATGACTTTTACTATGATGGCTTTTGATCGGTATAGTAACACCTTTTGGGGCTGCGATCGAAAAACGTGAGGTTCGGTTAAAAGGCTTTCGGCACTCCCCGTTTTTATACACGCACACGTATAATAAACAGAAAGACGTCCGTCCACGTGCGATTGTGCGTTGCGCGCGATTGGCGTGTTATTATTCAATGCAAAACGTTTGCCGGATAAGATAGGGAAGGAACGCGTAACGAAATCACATAGTGTAACGCGTGTATCATTAAATGCGTCGTTGATTACAGACCGTGTGTTCTGCTTGCGAAAGAATACGCGAATACGTATGTGTGCGTCTGTCCGCGGGTCAGCTTTTCCGCACAATTGTGTCGTTTCGTACCGAGGTGTCGCTAGCGTTCTTGCACGATACAGTTTATTCGACAGAAGCGTGTAGGGCTACATTTTTTACCGTCAACCGATAGATGACAGCTTCGAACACGAGCCGACAGAGGAACTCTTTCGCGATGACGCTTTGCGTAGAAAATTGCAGTTGCCGCCGAAACGCGACCACGCACGAATACTGTTCGAAAATCACATCGACGAAAAAAAAACATCGGTGAAAGATTATTTGGATCGCAATTGGCGAAGCGTGTTTTTTTTTTCTCCCGTCAATCGTACTTTGTCTAGCCACACCAATCAACCGATCCGGTGGAGCGTGAAACACCCGGTTCACGTGTCCGGCGGTTTTCAGATTGTGCCGTGAAATTAGTCGTGAATATACTACTCGGAAATACCCAGCCATTGTTGATAGCGGCGGTGTTAAGGGCAACGAGATTGCGTATTTTATCTTTTATGATGAATATTTCATTTATTGGACGGCGAAAGATAATTTTAACGGACGAGTACTTTAGCACCAGGTAAGAACGAAGTCAGTCCTTTCATGCACGCTGTAAACACGAAAACATTTTCGATGTCGAAGCTCTTGTGCTCCGGCGGCCATTTTCGATTTCGCTTCTAGCGACACGTATCGGCTGAGTATGAAAAGTCACTGCGATTCGTACAGCGGGAATATTTGAAAAGATAGCTTGGGTGTGTCGTTTTATTTCACTATGGCATTTTGAGTAAAAAATTTCTAATTTTCGCGGTACAACTTTTTAAAATTGAGATTGCACGCGTGCATTTGTCAATGCACTGTACCAATTTGACTTACGACAAATTTGTATTCGTTAAATTGTCACTTGAATCGTAAATTGTGGTTTGGTATGGTGAGAGAGGTTGAAATTACAACAATTAACGAGAATACAAATGTTAGGCTGTCAACTGTCGGGACGTAGGATGAGGAGGAAATAAATAAGCGAAAGGGTTCTCGGAAGGCTTAAGAAATTCTTGCGCAGGCGTCGAGATGTCGCACCACGCGCGACGTTTTCTCCCCGTCGGTTTTAGATTTAACGCGACGGTCCTTTCTAAAGGAAACGTTAATCCGTGGCGAGCGAACGGTCCTTGAAATGACCTCTGTCCGAATACGCTTCCATCGATACCCGAGCGATTTTGAAGATACGGGGATTTGCATAATGTCGCGAATGGGAAGAAACCCTCGAGTCTCGACTGTCCATTTTGTGCGTATAGTAAATTTGGCGGTTGAGGCGTCAGGCCCGGCGGGCTCTGAAGATCGCACAGGCGCGAGAAGCAATAAAATAAAAGGAAGAAAAAAAGGTTAGGGAGAATGGCGCGTAATCGACAATCTCTGTAGCCCCGAAAGAGAAGGAGGAAAGAGAGAGTGAGAGAGAGAGTGAGCGAGGGGGGCGGTGGAGGGGGGTGGGGAACCGGATTTCGGGATTAAATCGGCGCCGATCGCGGGCGATCGGTTCTTTTCAGGCGCGTTTCTCTACGGGTTGTTTCCTTTTACGAAAGACAGCCTCGTTACGACCGATTGGACGCGAGGCGTCGCGTCGCGTTCCGTAACAAAACAACCAGCCCTACGACCCATTGTACAACGATGGCGCGCAAGTGCGATCGAGAGAGCCGAAGAGAATTGTTTTTTTTTTTTTTTTTTCCGTTGTACGAAACAAAACGACACGGAACGATGGAAGATCGTTCGAAGCGACGAGTAGAGAACGTATTTCGTGCCCCCGAGAAGATGATGCCTCGAAATCTCAAATCTATTCAACTCGAAGCACACACCTCACCGAACTCTCGAACAAAACACGAATAACGAACTCGAGTCTGAAAAGAGGAAGAATAAGAAAAATACGAGTCGGGTGAACAGGCTGGGGAAGGGGGACGAACGCGGAGAAGAGAAAAGGCATATTTCATTCAGCAAGACGGAGACGAGGAGCCACAAAAGAGCGAAATTCGTGTCTGGGGCCTTAACACACCGTGGAGGAACCCGCAAATGCGGTCCCGCCGACGCGTCGAGGTCTCCCTGCTCCTATAGTCGACGGGCCAAATCATTCGCCAGGGCTGTACGTACTTCCACGGATCCATCGCCTCGCACACTTTTTCATTCGAATTGTTGCACACCTCGGAATCGTATTTAATCGTTTAACACAAATAATGGTTCAACAATGTTTATTTCAACGGCAATTTTATATGTATATGTATTTAGAAAAATCGAATGGTTCACTACTTTTTTTTTCGTAGCTTTTAATGTCCACTATTCACTCGATAGTATGTGTTTATATAATACACTTGAGTATATAATTTATCCGTACGTAACTAATAATAGTAATTTATTAATAATGATAGTTCTATAATTATTAATAAATTACTATTCGTTTAGTGTTTATTATTATTATTTATAATCTTAGTTTACAGTTATTATTGATTATATATAATATTAATGAATATTTCCGTTCCTAAAATATCACATGGAGGAAATAATTATAAAATAAAATTAATTATTCATATGTTATTCCTTATCAAGGGCAAAATTTTGCCCTCCACGACGCCGCTTTTATTTTTTTTTACTTATTTTCATTTTCTATCAATCGCGATTGCTTTTTTTTCCTCCCGAAAGCATTTTTTAGGCGGGATATTATTGAGCATTTTTACTAATTTTTTTTACTGAATATTTAACGACTCTTTTTTATCTTCAATCCTCTATTGCTTTTCGTCTAATCTAACGCGACGTAGTTTCCAATTTTGATAATCCAAAAAAAATGATAAAAAGGAATATGAATTTATAAATACGATCGACCGGTATTTCGTTTCCGGTGCCCAAAGTAATCGATTCGTGATTTATCCCCGAGAGGACTTTTCGTTGAAAATAAATTTTCCAGATTAAAAGAAAGGTTTAGGTTTGCCTTCATTACCGTGTGGCGTTCACTTTAACGTTGGAAACTGATTTCCAAATTCAATCATTTGCAATTTTACAATATTGTTTATTCGCAATTACGGCAAATATAAAACACTTGTAATCATCAATTTTTAGAATTTTACGTGAGAAGCTAAAATAGGCATATGAATTAATATTCAGAAGTACAGAAGTTATTGCGCGTTTAAAATTCATAGAAGATCTTACGAATCGTCGAGAATAACATGACACAGGGGGCGAAACCGTTTAAGTCCGGGGGAACTTCTGTTACGATTCGCGACGTAAACACGAGTCAAAGGGCGCACAAAGGGAGGAAGTACTCGTTAGGAACTGAATGCGGAGAGGCGGACTTTCTCACAATCAGATACGATGTTAAGCTTTTCAATAGAGAGTATATGTACATATATGTATATATATATATAAACACTTTACTTTATACAGGCTTGTGCAAAAGTATCAGACATCCGCTAATAATTTGAATATAGATATAAACACGTTGCAATTTTAGCAAACAAATTTTTGAAAGACGATTGAGTCTTCCGATTATTCATCGTTTAACTTTTAACCCGTGATATTATTTGAGGCACCGTAATTCCGTGAACCTGGGTCGTTTTTGTCTCCGCGCTACCACACCCACAATTATTCATGAAATAATCTGTGAATATTCGTGGTTAATCTTTAAAATATACATTTCAAGAGGAAATGGTTGTTTTTTTAATATTTTCATTTTTAATATTTTTTTAATATCGAATATTCAGCAACTCGTGATAAAAAACGAGTTGCGTTCTTTTTTCAAAAAAATCTAGCGTAGATAAAAATTATGGAAACTTTTCTGTCAATAGCAGTTTCTTAAAGGAAAAAGGTTGGCCTTTATAGAAAAAAACATGATATTCACGTAGCAAACAAACCCAAACAAAATAAAGTATGTATTATTAAATAATTTATTATTTAATAATGCATACCTCATTATTACTTCATTATTATGAATTATTTAACACCTCATTATTATTAATTATTTAATTATAATTAGATAATTATGGGTTCGAGAAATTTTGGGATGAAAGTTTGGACCAGGCAAAAACGACCCACGTTCGCGGATTGAGGGATATAAATACGTTGCAATTATAGGGAAAAAAAATTCAAAAATGATTATAAGCCTTCTCATTATTCATTGTTTTGAACAATATTTGGTTAGTTCTCGTCCTTAATTACAGTCTCGAATCTTTTGAATGGAGGATAAAATAAGTGCCTGAAATAATGCTTTTGCACAAAGCTGTATATGTATGTATACGTGTACGTAGGCTAATCGATCGTAATTGTGTCTCGTTTAGTCGTGACGGTGGCGACGAGGGAGAGAACGCCTATTGGGATCGACGGTACGAGAAGGAGAAGGCCGGTTCGTCGGCTCGTTATTTAATTCGTGCGGGGTCATAACGGACATTAGCCCGTTGAAGGCTCGATGTGGGATCGTACAATATTGCCTGTTATTCAGATATACGAATCTGGCGGCGCCGTTTCGGACCCGCATCCATCAAAATATAAAGTTCAATGGAAAAAACTGTTGAAGAAACTGAAATGACAATGAACGTTGGTCGGTAAATATCGTTTCGAACGTATAATAGAAGTAACGAATTAACCTGATGAGCGGGCGGTTCAGTGGAGCTCAGGAAATCTCTTCTATTATTCGTAAACAGCTTTGCGAGAGGTTAATACTTGGTGCGGTGACCGCTTAGGGATGCTTCGATTGGCGAATTTACTAGTGAGCGAGAATTGACAATTGACGCTAGTTCTTAAAACTTGGGGCCAAAATTGTTAGTCGATCGATATAAGCGGTATGGGTCTCGGAAGAACCCATAAGTTTTTATTACTTTTTGAAAACAGGCCGATCAGGTGTGCCCGACGAGGGATCATGCGTGAGCGTATGGGTGTAGTATCGAATAGAACATATTAAATATTTACTAATATTTAACTTAAAATCTAAAGTTAACACGTGTTGGCCTACAAAAAAATAATTATTGAAGGGGTTGAACAGTGTTTAAAAAAAAAACGAGTTTACATAATATAAGGCCATTTAAAAAACCGAGAACAAAAATACCAAAAGATACAAAAAAGTTACATGGGAAAAAAAGAAGGGTTTTTGCGGCTTTTCGGAATTTTATCTTCATTCGGAGGTTAACACATATACGATCTGACATGAGCTAAAGTAAATGAATTCGCTCCGGCTACCTGACGAGATAACAGGTTTCTTTCGTTCTTCTCGTTTGCGACCGTTGGGTGACTCAAAGCTTCGTAAATGGCCAATGGAGAGAGAGAGAGAGAGAGAGTAATAAAGAGAGAGGGAGAGGACCAGTGCGCGACGAGTTCGATAGGATAAGGGTATCCGAACGAGCACGCTTGTTATCGGGTCTTTTCGTGTCAGGTGTAAATTAGGAGTCGTCGTGATGCCAGGGAGGAGGCCAATAATGATTTGGCGCCACACGAGCCCAACTCTTGATGTATATTATATTCTCTGGTGGCAGACAAGGGACGGGGGGGGGGGATGCCTCGAATCTCGTTTTATCAATTTACAAATAATCAGTTGACCGCTTCGTCGTTTTGGCTTTTTTCCTTCATGGGTTACGCGAGACTTTCGCAACCACGCGCGGAGATCCCATTTTTTCCGTAATTTTTTTTGTTGCTCGTATTCTTGTAACATATTATTTAATGAATATTTAATTAATAAATAACATATTATTTAATAAAATAATTACTATACATTTTATATATAGTAATAATAAATACATAAATAAATAAATTGTTGTAAAAGGCGGAAACGACAAGGCACGTAAAGGGTTCGTTTGTTTTACTAAAAAAAAAACGTCTTCACGATTTGTTATTCACGAGTCAATCGCCGCGTCGAAAAACTTGACATTTTTGTAGTTGCTTGAAATTCTCGTAATAATATCCGGTTCCCGGTGCAAAGTGAAACGGAAATCGCGTTTTCAACGGACGGTGGACTATCTCGGAAATTTAACGGCCAAAAGGGTTTTCCTTTTTTTCGCCCCGAGGGTGTTACAGTCCTGATCTTCGATGCCCTTCCGGCGCGAGAAAGGGCAAGAAAGAGGACGAGGGCCGCTAGGGTCCGAAGCGAAGAGAGTGTGGGGCAGAAGGGGAGGGAGAAGCTCAGCGTGCGCACACACGCGGGTACAACAAAGATCTATCGGGACCGGTTTCGTGTTCTGCCCGCTGTTTTCTTTCTTCCTTCATTTTTTGTTGTTTTTTTTTTTCTTTCGTTCAACATTCCCTTGGCCCCTTGGCACGGTACCCCGCGGCGAGCCGGGTGTGAAAACCGACACCCACCCACTTGTTATTTTGTCAAACACGCCGTGGCTCGGCGTAAGGGAAAGGACGTCGGGAATGAGGGCGGGAGAGAGGGAGGGGGTTTGAAGACACGAGAGGGCAGTATTCGTCAAAATTATAGGAATCATACCGTTCTACTGACCGTGGCCACTGACAAAGCGCCCACCAAATTACAATCTCCATTGCACGCTCTCTTCTCCCGTCTCTTTCATTATTAACCTTTTTTATTTTCTTCCTAGCTGCCCCTCTCCTGATCATCGTACACGCGTGTGTGGGTGGTTTTTCGTAGTGCGCAGTTTTATAGCCCGTAATGAAACGTGGTTACGTCGCTACCGTCATCAGCGTTCATTTGTAAACGTAACATAACCTCAACCGTTCGGCTTCGTTTTATTCACGGCAGTTTTTTCTATCGAATCTTCTCCCATCCCTTGACGCATGGGAATGACAAAAATCGAGTGTACGAAGCGTTTCGAAAGTGCGATAATATTTAGAGAAAAGAGAGGAATAATGATCAACAGAGAAATGAAAGAGTTTGGAAAGTGTGAGAAAATTGAGGGAAGCGGGGTTATGTCGAAAATTGTCCAAATTGTGGACAATCGCCACATCGCGTGAATGAGGAATTATCGAAGCTTATTCGACCACGATCAAACGCGGGTTCATTATTGAAGGATAATTGCCTGTTATTCAGATATACTCTTCTCGGCGGGCTTCGCGTTTCTTCAACCGTGAAATTGTGCAGCGAAGATTTGGCGATCGAAGTTTCGTCGCTCGTTTCGACTCGACAATAGCAACGAAGTCTGATGTGCATAGGACAGTTCTTAAGGATTATACGTGCCGATTCTGCTGGGGGCTGACCCCATTGGTAGTTCTCGAATAGTGGCGCTGGCGGCGGTTTTCATTCTCGCTCTCTCTTTCTCTCGTGGTCATAAACGGTGGGAGTATGCCTTGCTTCCTCTTATAGGTATTATAATATATAGGGTGTCCCACGACGGAATGTCATCCATGAAATGGGGGTTTGGCGGTGAAATTCTGAGTCGATTGATACCAGCATGTATAGTTCCCGGATCGACCACTGAATTATTAATAATATTTCAACAAATGCACCGTTTGATTCGCCTTGAATTCGCCATTTCTAGGGAAAAAATGTAAAAAAAAATATTATATAAAGGTTTTTTGCATTTTCCCAGTCTAATTTTGACCTAAGACCGTCTAATAGACCTCTTTAAGAGTTTGAAACGGAAATAAAAATTTTTTCGACTTGAAAATCCACTTTTCCGGCCACTTTTCCAGAATCTTGAAAATCACGAAATTTCAAAAGGCCGTAGAGTGAGCTCCTTATATGCTATGGACATTCATTAGGGGGATTTGGGAAAGGTTTTTGCCCAACTCAAATAATGGCGTTGGATTCGTATTCATATCTCTTATAGTTTTCCCGGAAAATCGACTTGAAATATCGTAAAAAATAAGGCAAAGGGGTATGTATGGAAAAATTTGCAAAAACCGATGGTCCAACTTTGAAATTCTGCCAAAAATCGAAAAATCATCGGATTTTTATGATTAAAAAAACATTTTTAAGAGAAAATCATACCGAAGAGATTGAGCTCAGAGTGGAGTGCCAAATCCTAAAGGGGGAAAAGTTATCGATGATTGAGTGAAAAAACTTATTTTGCCCAAAAATCGAAAGAATTTTTGGTTTTTTAATATTTTTTTAATGGACAATTACGATGTAATTTGACCCCCTGAGTACGTATCTACCATTCATTTCCCCAAAAACCCAAAATTTCCATGAAAAAATCGTAAAAAACTACTAAAAACACGATTTTTTTGCTGTGTGCGCTGCTTTCGACAATATTTCGATTATATTCATCGAATGTCCAATCGAAAATTTTCAGCTGATTACAAATATGCCCGAGTTTTTGTCGAAAGTACAAAATTCGACTGGGAAATGCAAAAAACCTTTCTAGAATATTTTTTGACAAGCCGATTACTCAAAGTGGCGAGGATGCTAACTTTGCGGCGGTCGTCCATAACAGCTGGACGCTCGAGACGCCACCAGGCGGCAGTTTCTGTCGCAAAATAATTGTCTTCAAGCCGGTCATAAGAACCGTCCTTCTATGTACGTTTGACTTCGAATGGTTTTGCCACTTCTACACATTTGTTAGGTGTAGTAAAAAGAAATCCATTATTGTCTAAAATCATTCAATTATCAACTGAGTCAATCAATCACAAAACTGTCGCAAACGTTCGTTTGGTACGAAATCTCATCTTTCTAACGCCATCTAGTGTAACCCGATCGGACTTATACAACGTCAGATACGGATAGCTAAAGGCATCTATTGGAAAAATCATGGAATTCTTTTGACTACACGTAATATTTTCCCAGTTGCAGCCTTTTCCGTAACAACTCACTCAGAATTCGTTATTGTAACCTAACGTTCGTTGTGTCGGCCGATTGAATTCCTAAATCAAACGCACCGGAATATATTTTCACTAAGTTAAAAATTAACGACAAGAAGAATGTAATTTTGATTTCACCTCGCGATTACATTTTTCATGGAAATTTGATGAAAAAGTTTTTTCTGTGGTGCGTCTGGTGCGCGGACTCGTAACTCCAGTTTGCCGTATAGCAACGCTATTCCGTAAAGGATTCTATCGGTTAGCTTGTGTGTCGAGAGCGGCGTGGTTCCCCCGAGTGCCTTCATATGTACCTCGTGGCGAACTTATATGGAGCATGCCAGTACTCGGTCGCGTATACACAGGCTCCGTCGCTTCAACAAATAAGGCACTTGTTAAGCTCGCTCGGCTCGACCCTGCACACACACCTACACACACGCGCGCGCATACAACATAACGCACACACGTACGCAACGGTGATCTCGACCGAAGCGCTGCGAGCGCGGCCACTTGTTGACCATAAAGGGCGAATACCTCGTCCATGCATTTTTTCGCTAAAGACGTGTATATGCTTATACGGCAAACTGTATCAAGGAGAAAAAGCGTGATTCCGTTGTGCATGAGAATGAAAATGTATTCTTGTTTATTATTATCACCATTGTTTTTGTTATTATTATATTATTCCTGTTGTTATTATCATGATGAGTATGATTATAATGATAATTATAACGATGGGTCAAGATCGTTATAAACTTTATGATTATCGTTAATTTCCATAATGTTTGTATTAGTGATAACAATAATAATTATAATAGCAGCAATACAACTGCATTTATTGTTATCTATGATAATGATATTATTATGGTATTAATTGTCTTGACAATAATTATTAATAAGAGATATAATATTAATAACACTATTACAATTGAAATAATCATTTTTGTTATTATTATTATTATTATTATTATTATTATGACATTTATTATTATCGTCGTTTATTATTTTTACGAATTATTTCTCTGATTATTATCTTCATTGATATTATCTGCTTCTTTAATTATCATTGATATAATAGTAATCATAATCGTTGATGATTTTATTTGGTTTTCTGAGTACACGTTTGCGTGCGGGGTATTCGGTCGGTATTTCACCGATGGAGACTTCCCACTTTCTTTACTGTCTGTCGATAAGGTCACGTTGGAGACAAGCGTCTCGATCAATGTTCCCTGATATGATACTTGCCGCGGTGCGCAGTGACCGGTAAGTAGGAGACTGAAATTTGTCAGCTTTGTGAACTTGGCGGATCAAGATTGATATTTGGGGACATGTCTGACGAGTCTAGTCGATGAAAATTCTACTGACAAGTTTTTTTTCCAATGGATGACATTTTGGACTAAACAAAAGATAGCGGTTGTTCAGCGGGGCAACGGGTATCTTTTCTTCTTCCCGAAAAACGACTATTCCATAAATCTTTGGGTATTTGCAATTCAGCTATCTCTCTTCTATCCCTGCTTGCTCAGTCTGTGTGACACTTTGCCTTCAGATGGAGTAGCATTCGAGCGAAACTTCGATATTGCCCAGACTCGGTTGGTAAGGTAGAACGGGTCGAGTTTCTACTACTTAGAGATTGACAAAATGTTTCCGCTTCGTTTTCTTCTTTACTTTGGCCTTCTAGTTGTCAGCCTGGCCACTGGTGGTTACCGCGCCGGCCTTTGGACATCCAACAATGTTTGTCGTCGGAATAGGCATAGCAGAACCAATCTTAATTAATTTATTTGTGATTAATGAATATGTATCTTCTCTTCTAAATTAGATAGGGTTTTTAAACATCGAAAATAAATGTTGTTAAATTTCGCCATAAACATTCGGACGCATCATCAATATTTGTCTACCATGAGTGGGCATTGGTGACGTCGCATAATGTATGCATATAGAGATTTCGTTCTTTCCTCCACTCTTTAGAGGTGATTTAATAATAACGTTAAATAGAATTTGTATCGCTAGAGATTTAACGTAGGGGACTTCAGTAGTACACGGAGACAAGTTCTGCTACGTAACCAAACGCTACGTAATAAAATGTTAAATACTAGAGATTTTTTAAGGTGACCGCACGTGTAGAGCGGCGAAACTTTCAACGTTTTTATCGACGTGTTTCAAAAGAAAACATGCAGTGCTGCTGTTTGGCGGTGAGCACTAATATACACGATACGCGACGAAGTATCCACAACCAGGCCACGGTCGATAATTTAAAAAAAATCGGAAAATCAAAACCTAATCGCTAACTTATTGATAATTCTCGACCGTCATGTTTCAAATCCGCGATTTATTCCCAAAATACTTGATTTTCTCTCACGATCAACCACAAAAGGATGTCGCACGATTCACGTAACAAAAATATGTCAAGCGTCGAAGCATGGCAAGCTTACAGTTTACTTTATCGACTTACCGCGCTAAAGGTCGATAAAGAGGATTCTGACGCACCGTGCGATGGTAAAATATCGACGCAGGAGTACGTGCAGGATAATACGTCGAAGCTAGACTTTATTATCCATCGAACGAAAAGGAAATTTCGTAACGCCAACGAAGTTGATTCGTTTCATCGATCGCCGGCCTCGAAGGCCTATCGTTATCGAGGCGAGCGGATGGGGATACTTTTGATTTCTTGCCAAGGACGGGAGGATCAGTACTATTGACCTTGACTCTCCGGTAAAATTCCCTGTCTTATTGGATTCATGGTGCAACAGTTATACCGGCGTGTTTTGTTTTGAGCGCTGTTGATACTTACGCGGAAAGGATGTGAACGATAGAATAATTTCGCATACGGATGTAGACGCGGGTCGTTCGCGGAACGCCATTTGCGAGACGGTCGCATCGATCACAGTGATAATTCTGTTGACAAATTTTTGACCGCGCCTGTGATTTAAGACCGAGTGGTGAGACAAAAACAGTGGAAACAACATCCCGAAGGCTCGGCTAGACATTTTTCAGCGCTTTGTGTTTTGTGAAGCTTATCTAACCTCATCGGCGTATGGAAATTGGGAACAACGAATTCATTATTCTTCCGCTCGGAGTAGTCGTCCCTTTGCCAGAGCAGCACGGTAAGTCCATCACGCTCGACGCAGCTTATATAATTGTGCAATGTTTTATACACGCCGAGTTTATTTGCCCTGGAAACCGTGCGAAATTTATCGTACTCTTAACGTCATTCATCGCGGCTCCAACATTTACGAGAGTTTCGCGGCGTTCGATAAGTTTCACAGCGTTTAATGTACGCACTCAATTAAGGGCTGTGCGTAAGCTTGGGTTTGAAACAGACCGTTTTTAAATTTGTTTTTAGTCAAATATTAGCACGCTGGAGTTACTTAGCATAACTTTTTCGCTCAGTTATGAACGAGTAGATCGACCTAACCTCGCAAATTTACGAAATCGGTTTTTTCAAAAGCGGTTAGGGTTTCAATGAAACATGAAGTATCAGTGTCTATAGAATTCATAGACGCAGAGGTTGATGGTTTAATTCCACGATAAAAATGTTTCATCCTTAAGGAATCGCGGTTTAAGGACTTTTTCTGCATTTTTAATATCGAATAACACTCGTGTCTCCACGAGCCACCGATATTCAAGTCGATCGTTAATTCTCGAAAAAAGCACGCGTGAGAAACGCGTCAATTGAAGATAACCGTGCAATCGCAATCGGCAACGATTTCCGAAATAATTTGCAATTATTTCGTACAGTCGAAATAATTTGCAACGATTTCCCGTACGGAAGTTCGATACGCGCGGATCGGTTTTGCACCAATAAATCGGTACGATGTATCTTTACGTGTTAAGCTAATCTTAGCACAAACTCTTCACTCGTCACTGCTTAATCCGGTGCAAAATATTTGCTCAGTGGTGCGCGTGATTCCGGCATTCGGATTTAACTGTCGAAAGAAGTGGCGATTTACCGGTCGTTTGTTTGGGTATTTCCTCACGAGTTCCCGAAAAAGGAAACGCCGGATCCGAGGCAATGCTTTTCCTAACCAGAATTTTTACACTTTTTTCTTTCGATCCTAGCGAATATGGAAAAACCGAAAACTCAGGACATTTTTCATACTTTAATAATTTGGACATAACGATATTGAAAATATCAAGGAAACGTGCGATTTTTAATACAATAAAATCGCGTCTTCACGAGAATTGTAAAAGAAACGTGTGAATCAGATACGAGGAGGAATATGAGCTGAATGTTTGACGCGTCTCAGCGAATTTATCGATGCGTCCACGAGTCCCTTTTCCGCTTAGGAACGAAGCCCGTTGCGAGCCGAAATCAAAAGTGGGTTAAATGAACAACGGTAAAAAATTCGAGGTTGTTTTTACAGCGTTTAAAGCGTTGCGTAGCCATACGTCTGGAGTCACGTCCGGGGCTCCGCATCAACATCTGTGCGAGCATTTCCCGTACTTGCTGCTTTATTGTTCGCACACGTGACGCAATTCGAATCGATTTTTTTACACGTCCTGTCCCGGCATTCACTCTTATCGCGTAAGTGCAAAGCAAGGTAAGACCGAGCCGGAGTGTGGCCGCGTTCGTGACCACCCACGCGGGGAGAGAGAGAGAGAGAGAGAGAGAGAGGGAGAGACAGAAATGAAGAGAGAAAGATAAATTGGACGGAGAGTAAAGAGTGAGAGGGAGAAGGAGATGGAGTGAGGAAGAAAAAGAGCGAGAGGGGGGGGGGGAGGGGGAGATGACGAAGTAGCGAGTGAGGGGGGGGGGGAGGAGGGAAAAAGAGCGATCGGACCGAAAAGAAAGAAACACACGTGGCTAAAGTGACCGGAAAGGAAAATAATGTAATTCACGAACCGCGTACCGATGTTTTCTTTCATTTCTCATTTCTTTATCGTTCCGCTCTAACCTCCATCACGTTTTTCTTCACTTCCGTCTTTTTGCCGCTTTGCCCTTCCAATTTAGTCTTCCGGTGGTTTTATTACGATAATTCGATCGACGACTAGATTTACGTGCACCTAAGTGGACGCCACGAGGAAGACAATTAGAGAGAAGACAAGGAGACAAGCGGAAGTAAACAAAGCATTCGTCAGCCATGCTACCAAAACCGATAACGATCGCGAATAAAACCGATGAGTTAACGGGTGACGTTTCATAAAGGAAAATAGACCGAGACAAAACGCAAAGTCGAGAAAACATCGGACCACGATCGCTGCGAATTGTGAAGTCAGCCTGAATGACCGAGTAGCTGGAAAATTACGACGGGAATAATACTTTTAATATCGAGCGCTCGCGACGACGAATGCGCAACAGTTTCTTCTTCTCGAGCTTAGTTTTTATTGTTGTTATTATAATTTGTTTCTTTCCTTCGTTTTTTCATGATACATTATTATCGTTATTATTATTTTGTTATTGTCATTAAATATTATTATTTTTATCACTATTATTATTTATTATCACTATTATTATTTATTATTTATTATTTATTATTATTTATTATATTATCACTATTATTATTATTATTTATTCTATTATTATTATAAATTACGCATGTATAATTATTTTGTACAAGAATCAACTGTTATTTTTGTTCATTAGTATTATTTTGTACATTCGTGCTACAGTACACTAGGGCGTTATAAATTCATTATCATTATCTCGGTCTCTCGTCCTACATGAATCTTTCTTTCCCGTTACCCAAGAAACTTGTCTCTCCCCTAATCCTTTCGATAATCGATTATTGTCGCGCTTTGACATGGGAAAATAATACAATTCTGTTCGAAAAGTAGTACTTAACTATTGTGAGCAGTTTATGTATGATGTTCAGTGGTTGGAACTCGGATCACCCTACTGGGATAATCTCAGGGGGTCTGGAAATGGCTCGGCGCAAACATTACATGTCGCCTACCACGTATGAAGTCGAGAGGGGTGGCCAGTCTGCTTGCAATTGCTGCTTGTGGTAAATGAACCCAAGAAGGGAATGCCGCTTCGAGCAGGCCCGGAACTCCTGATGGTTCGACATTTCCGTATCATGCCCCTGATGGAATTTCATTCAGAGGGTTCTGATTTATGGTTCTGTGAGCTGTTTTAGGCTCTGCCATTATTGGATATCAGTTATTGCGAAATCTCCGTTAATTCTTTCGTATTTAAAGAATTAACAGAGATTTCGTTGAACACTTTTAACGATAAGTCGTATTTTCGAGTCTGATATATATATATACATATATTTATCGAATGTTGGATAAATTGACAAATTTAGATCCAATTCCAACCTGTATGAGGGACCTTATACGTTCGAGTCAAGTTTACTTATCTACGAAAAATAAATTATTGGTTATCGCTGTTTTTAACCATAAAACTAATTTCGTTGGAAGCTGTTACAATTATTTACTACGCTTAAAGCTATGATTATTATTTATTACTAAAAACATAGGTTGCAAAATTTTTATTGATAATGTTAATTAAAAGTGTAAAATAATTTTTCTTTCATACGAAGGAGTTAGGGTGATTTTATTTTACACGAACAGTTAACACGAAGATAAGTGCAAGGCATTATGTACTTTAGAGTGAGGAGGTAATCATTTTTTTTTTCAAAGCCGGGAACGCTTTTTTTAAAGTAAAATGTTGATGTTAATAAGTGTTCTTCCAATTGCGCTACAAGCACCCGAGAAGATTACGTCTAAATATATTCGGGCGATAAAAAAAAAACAATGAATTATTCATCATTTGTTCTTTATTTGACTTCGCACTGATTATGCGGAATAGAGTATATTTGAAGCGATAAACCTATTTTATTGGATGAGCACGCTAAAGCGTTCGAAGATATTGGGCAGTTTTTTTTTTACATTCGAACAGTCCTCTGTCGCGATTTTATTCAGCATACTTTTTAAGTTCGAACATAAAGACGTAACGTGTCGAATTTTCGAAGATATTAAAATTAATTTTATCCTCGTTGATATTCAAAAGATTTAACAGTTGGCGACGATATTGAAATCAATGATACATCCAAGTAATTTTATTGCTTATTATCTCGCCCTGGTTTTTGATTATTATTGTTTCTTATTATCTTGTTTTTTATTACCTTGTTTTTTTATGATTAAGATAAAATATGATTGGGGCGCAATTTCACCGACGTCTTTGCATTTAGTAGAAAATTTCCCATACGTATTTTCATTCTTTTACGTTGTCGGTATTGCGTCACACTCAAGTGTCACCGGGTAAGTGTACGTCCTCGGTAACACTATTTCTCGGGGCGAGTAATTTTCCGGACTCGCTAGTCCCGATGACGTTGGTTATGGGTAGATCCCGATATTACGGGGACCGTTCTCGCACACGAATGTCCTCGAAATCATGTTTTCTCGTATAATTTCGTATACGTGTAGGTCGATATGCAACCGCTGATTCCGCATTTATGTATTCTATTATGTTGAAAGGAGTTTTGTGTCGGCGATTCTACGGTTACTACCACTATCGCGAAGACGACAGAAACGAATCTCGGACGTCCCCTCCCGCCCCACCTCCCTCTCAGTCCGTGCTCCGCTCGATTTTCGCATCTCCCGCGACGTCCGCGATGTTATTGCTGGATTTTAACATAACAATTGAACCACCCGCTGTTCATTGTCGAAGCGTGGTAAAAGACGGCAGTTGAGGCGCACGCGCATCATCGACCGCGCACCTATGGACGCACGGAATAACTTTGCGTATTTATATTTGCATTGTCGCGCACGTCCTTACAAGAAAATTCGTTCGGAGTTTATCCGTCGAGTTTATCTGTAACGAAATGAAAAAAAAAACAAGCAAAAACTCGGATCGCGATGGCAACGGAGAAAACGACAATAAGACGGCTCGTATACGGAGGTGGTCGATTTTTACGTGTCCTCGCAAAGGGTTACGTTTCAATTGGCCGAGCAACGTCATCGTCATCGATGAATTTCGATCGAATTGAAAAGGGACTCGATCGCGATGTGTATCGAAGTTGGGGTCTACGGCGACTGTGCAAGCCTGCGATAGAAAATATCAGGAGCATCATAAAAAGAAATCCACGATTTTTCCGATAGATGGCCTTAGTTATCTGTGTCTCGCGTTGCATAAGTTCGATCGGGTTCCACTAGATGGCGTTAGACGAGATTTCCTGCCGAACAAACTTTCGCGACAGTTTTCTCGGTAGATTTCAGAAAAGAATGAATTTATTTTTACTACACTTAATATTCAGGCGTTGCAATATTTTCGGGAGCGTTACCGTTCAAGTGAAACGTTTCCAGCGATTTTTCGGTCACGAGAATGCGCGCTCGCCAAAAAAAAAAACAGAACGTTGGAAGTTTACTGAAGTTGCGCACCGTTGCGAAGAGAGAAATTCGACGGTGTCGACACTTCGGCCCGTGCCAACTTTCGTCAGTCTCTCGAATCGAACGCAATTATTCAACGATCGTATTCGACGGTACGTAAACTTCGATTCGTGTCTCGATCGCGTCGAGCGGGCGACAAACTCGCTTTACACAAGAATGCCTCAGGAATGTTTAGCCTCACAATCGGACACGCGTACAATGGAAACATTTCCATAGGCGACGAGCGCGTGTTGATGCGCGCGTGTAGCCAGCCTGGAAAGGTTATTTTTTCTCATGCGTTCTCTCGGATATTCGACCCCGCCGACACAGACGAAAGATGCACGAAGGAGATTAAAAAATTTGAAAGAAACATAAAGCCGAGCAACTACATCGGGCGAAGAAGAGGAAAGAGAGGAACAGAGAAAGAGAGAGAGAGGGCGTTCTCTAACGGCGTGAATTTTAAGTGCCGTTACATTGAGGTTAGAGAAGCCTCAGTTGAAAATTGTCCCTCGCCACTGCGCGGTTTCGTGCATACACGACGAATAAATTGTGCTCCGTAAGCACAAGCGTATATATACGAAAGAGTATATACGAACGGTGCACCGCTTGTGCGAATACCACGACCGTACTGTCATCAAAAGCACTGGCTTATGAATAAATATGGAACAAGTTTTACGTATGAATATTTTGCCGATGTTTTACTCCGTCCTCCTTTCGCCTGATGCGTTTTTTTTTCTCCCTCTCTTTTTCCCTGCTTTGCCCCGATCTCAACAGAGGCGGCAGTGTACCACGGGCGGGTGGTGTAGTCCCTCCACTCTTCCGCGAGTTTGTGCTTGTTGCGTGCGCCCTTTTCCGGACTTGTGGCGATGTACGCTTGCCGAATTTTATTTTCACAAATTTTCGTACTCCCGAGAAGCTCGGCGATACTCTATAATCCCTGGTGGACGAGGACGGATTTTGAACCCGTTGTTTCTGCACAATGTTGAATACCAACTTTGGCTCCTAGCAATAAGGTCCTCGAACTCGAATTTTTTCGAAGTTTCTTTTTTTTTTCTCATGTGTCCGAAGCTGTGCAAATTTATTCGAGTATTAAAATACTCGCGAACGTGTATGCCTAGACTGCGTTACACGAAGTCGTAAAAAAAAATGTATCATCTAACAAGAAAACCGTTTCCGTTTCCAAGCGTTGTTTCCGGTGTACCCCGTGGATTTCGTTCATTTTTAGATACGTTATTCTTCATCGAAAACTAAGCGACGGGTATTTCTTCTATCAGCGAAAAAAAAACAAGTTTAGGGTGTGAAAAATGATTTTACGTGCGCACACTTGAGCCTATCGATGCCAACATTGAACAAGTTTGCGAACTAATCTCCCGTTCGCTCGTCGCTTCATATTTCTATGAAACGGCGAAAAATCTGTATTCCGCGCATGCGCAGTTGCAACGAGATAAAAGCCTCGATTTATCGTTAACAAAACATAATACCGCGCGGTGAACGAGGCCGCCGAGGCAGCGAGGTGAATTACGAGGTCGCTGGATGTCCGTGGAGAGTCTCACGCGTCACGGATAACTGCAGATAGATCAATTCTAGTTTTAACGAGCCACGAGAGTACAGCGCGAACGGGGCAGGCACTTGGCGACGAGGAGCGAAGGAGGTTTAAGTGCGAAAAAGCGAAAGAGAGATAGAGAGAGAAAGGATGCATCGATACAGAGGAAGGGCGAGTGGAAAAAAGGAGTTGGGGGCTGCGCGACTCTTGGTATCATAAAATGGCTGCAATATTTTGTCGCAAACAGTTTAAAGCGCATTTCAGACGGCGCCGAGAAGCGTTACGGCGGTATATCGGCGCCTCGGTTACAGTGTAAAATACAGGCTTTGAGGTTATATATTTCGTAGCGTTGGGTATATGTACACGCGGTAGTCGTTTACAGAGGCTTTTACGCGTTATAACGGCCGCTGTGTCTCCCCGTAATATATATAAACGATGTTTGGACTAGGACCGCGGGACGATTAAAAGCCGTTTGTATAATGGACATTTATCTTCTCGTTTCCTATCGTTCCTCTAATTTCATTGCGTTGATCAACACTATTCGATTATACGACAATTTTTCCACTCGTCCCGCCGGAAATGGAAATGCGCTCCGTATTTCCATTTCCGGCTGCGGGCTTCGCCCTCCTCGAACCAGACTGATATTTCCCGACGATTTACCTTTGTAAGTTTCAACTCGGAGACGGTATCGTTTTATTTAAGCTGACACGGTTTGTTCGGAGTTGTATAGCTTTGTTTTGGTATTGTATGGGCTTGTTTGGGTTCGCTAAGTATAGTTTAGGGTTTCTTCTATTTATTTGTTATTATTGTGAAGGTCTGTTTGAGTTCGTCGTGCTATTACTTTTTGTAGACATTGTTTCAGTCGATTTGGGATTACCCGAAATTAGATGGGTTCTCTTTGAAATGGGTTTGTTTGGAACAGCCCAGAGTTTGTTTGGGTTTATTAAGAAATAAATTGGTTAGTTTGGGTTTGCCTTGAATGTTCTGGATTCGTGTAGAATTTCTGAATTTACTCCAAGTTATCTTGATTTGTGTGGAATTTCTCAGATTTGTGAGGGATTCTTCGGATTCACATGGAATTGTCCGGTTTTGTATGATTTTTGTGGATATTTGTAGAATTTTTTGGATTTGCAGAAAGTTGTTTAAAATTCGTACTCGTCTTGAAACGCTAGTATCCACGATGTTTATTAAGATAATCTTTCGTAGATTTTTTTTTTTCGTTAAAATACAATTCGATTAGATTGAAATATTGTTCTTCTTTTATAATGATTCATTTTCGAATGATTTAGCCTTTATCGATGATGATTCAATATTTGTACTTTGTTTAGCCTATTTTTTTTTTATCTTAACTAACGTTTTAGTCTTTTTTTAAATGATAATACAATATTTGTACTTCGTTTATACTTTTTTATTTGATCTAATATTTTAGCCTTTTTTAAACCATAATTCAACATTTGCATCTCGTTATATTAGGTTGTTTTGAATACTAAATCGATCGATAAGTTCGTATTGTCACGTGATATTGTTTCCCCGCTGTTTTGATTTGCAATCCGTTGGTAGTTTATAAACGGTAATAACACCTATTATAAAACTTCAATGAGCAGTATTATTCCTTTTTTCGCTTGGTCTCTTTTGAGGGCACAAGAAATTTGTACGTTCGCTAGTTTTAGCTTCGATCAGGATCGCACCCGTCATTGAATAATTGGCCGATTCGGTTATCGCGATTGTGCGGAAAAATAACGCATTTGCTATAGGGTGGTTTTATTTTCTGTCGCAAGCTTATATTATACGAGAATCGCAAGCGGGTAGAAAAAACGGCTGTGTTTGCAGTCACGCCCGCGTAAACCATCAGGTATTGATCCAATATTTTCCACTCGGATAACACTGCAGGGATCCGAAGATATTCGCTGCTCCATATTTGAAATTAAATCAATGGACGATACGGGGACATTTTTTTTTTTCAAAATGTTCTCGGCCACTTCGAAACTCGTGAAATCGCGAATCTGTTTTTGTCTTCGCTCTAAAGTCTCTCTCCGTTCCATTTACCATAAAAATTCGGAACTTTTGAATCATGTTTTTTTGTAAGTATCAGTCAAAGATAGAAAGAAAGGTCAAGAGTAGACTGTGTGAAAAAAATGATGCCTATTGATTTATTAAAAAATCTTATCGTTTGTGTTTTTTTTCGAGCATTGAACATCGTCAATTTCATATATGTGCAATTCATCGGCGTGTCGAATTAAAAAATAACATTTGAAAAAAACGCAATTTACATTATTGTACTCGAGAATGATTCGCAATGAAAATTTGATTAAAAATCAATTATTCTAACATTTCAAACAATCGTTTTATTCAAAGACAATTTTATTTCATGCTTGTTCTATGCGATTGTTCAATTATTTAAGAATTTAAAACAGCAAACGCATCGTTGGTTTTTACGGCGGTTGATTTCCTTCGACGAATATCTCGTTGTCAGCAATTTACATTATCGTACCGAAATTTATTTGCATTGATAATATTATTTACAATGAATTATTCAAATATTTCAAACAATCGTTTTATTGAAAGGCAATTTCATTTCATTCTTGTTCTATACAATTATTCAATTATTTAAGAATTTAAGAAAATACACATTGTTGATCTTCTCGGCGGTTGATTTCGTTCGACGAAAATCTCGTTGTTAGCCTCAAGTCACTCACACACCTGAAACTTTGCTCACCTCATATCGCGACGAATCCACGAATGGATCGACGTTTTTTATAATGAATAACCAGGTCAAAAGCAAATTTCAGGCGTAAGAGTACATTCTCGAGGTGCTTGCTCTTACTTCCGGTTCCCCGTCTCGTTCACTTCCATACCGTAGAAAAACAGCTTTAACCGATTCGTCATAAAGCGATCCGTTGCGATGTCAATCCGCCAGCTTCGTTCTGTACATTTCTAGAGTGATGATACTCGCGTTGAGTACGATTGCCACGAACACACCTGAAACTTTGCTCACCCTGACCTTCATACACGGGCAGAGCAAGGAGTCAGGCTCGTCCGAAACAATTCCAAAAAAATTCACCCCCGCTCGTGTCCCAACGTCGAATTCAAATGAACGACCTGAAATTAAAGAACGAAGAAATAAATTAAACAATTGAAAATTTTCAGGTTGATTGATGTGTCGCGTGTTTTAATTACTCGCTTGGCAGGATTCAAAATCGTAGCGATTGCGATCATAGAGAAAAAAAAAACGTAATTGTACACGTTGAAATTAAAAAATTGTTGATCCCTTGAAAAAAAAAGAACGGTATGGAAAATCACGAAACAAATGAAATGAAACGTATGCGATTGTAAGAATATCCGAGTCAAAGAATATTCATATAAAAAACAAAATATAATTCACGTAAAGTTAAATCTAATAAAAAATAAATTACAACAATATGCATTCGAATAAAAATAAAAATAAAACACAATGACATTGGAAGCAAAATTCGACGCGTTGAAACGAAAAAATAAAACTTCTATATCGATGCAACGTATACAGAGCGAAGTAAATTGGAATAGTGAATACCAAAATAATATTCACCTTAAATTTATATTAATTCAAACAAAAGTGAACAACAATAACGAGCGCCAAAAGTCGAATAAAAATGGAACTATATTATCGAAGAAAATCGATATAAAACAGAATAATGGAAGTGAACGAAAATAAAATAAAATATGTGACGAAGCGAGCCAGAGGCCGAACGGAAAAAGTGGGAAAGAGCTAAAGAGAGTACAAACGTGACAGTTTTTTCGGTATTTTTTTTTTAATGTCGATCAACCGGTAGGTCGTAGGATTGGAATATTCCGGAGACTTCGTTAAAAATTGGGAATAAAAATGGTAACGAGCACGTCCGGATTTACTTGAATGTTCTCCCCCCCCACTTTTTTTTCTTTTTTGATTCTGGCCGATGAACTCGGCCGCACCAGGAATCAATTCAATTAGCGTGTATGCGCGGCTTTAGCGCGCTCGCACAATTCCGCTCGGGATCGCTGTGAATTTCACCGAGCTCGGGGTTCTCCATTTTTCGCTTCGTTCGTGAATGACGGAGAAGGGGGCGGTTGTGACAATATAACGATTGTCTTTGTCAAAACGAGGAGTGTGATGCGATTGTACAGTTAGTTTTGTTAGCCGACCAACTGACGACTCTTCACTTCGCTTCCTCCCTCTCTCTCTCTCTCTCTTTTTCTTGCTTAGTTTCTTCCTGAAGTTCAATTAGAAAGCGAGCAGTAACGATAAGTGCAGTTCTTTGAGAGGTGCACTACAATGCGGCCAAAGCTGCTTCCTCCTTCAGCGAGAACTTTAACGAAGCGAAATTTCATCCAGCATCTTTGCTCCTTCCTTCTCTTTCACGTGCTCTCTTCCTGCAGCCATCTTTCTCTTCCTCTCGTAACCTGGCTTCCGATTTCTCTCTCTCTCTCTCTCTCACTCACTCTTCTGTTCCTGTCGTTCTTCTGCTTTTCTCTGATATCTCTTTGACTCGCCAACTTTTCGACTCTTCCGGCAATGACTGACCTCAGCTTCGTGTCGAGAGCAGTTGGACGATGGAGACGAGAAATAACGAAAAAAAGAAACGAGATAATGGCGGAGTCAAAGGAGAAGACAAGGGGTGATACGAGGGCCGTGAGAAAATTTGTACTTTCCTAGAGATTTCGCGGAAAAACGGTATTTATAACAAGCTCATGTACCTACGAGTTACGGCGCGGTCTTTATTTCGCTTCTTCACTCGTGTCCTTTTTCCCACGAGTTTACAGCGCTGCATTGAGAAGAAACGTACGGAAGATATACGGAATCAAACGAACCAGAACGATCAATGAGAACAATTGCACTTGCCTTCTATCGGGTCTCCGAGCGGACGATTATGTTCTCGAAACAATCGTTCGAAGGACTCCAATGGTAGGGTGTTGTTACCAAAGTCAACCTATCGATATCGAGTTACAAAGGCTTGGATACCGGATCGAGTTACCAAGAATAACTTACTGGAAGAGAGAGGGAGAGCTTCACCAGCCGAGTTACCAAAGCGAAGTTACCAATGAAGAATAAATTTGCCAAGACGAAAACAACCGTGAAAAAGTTATCGAGACCCACCCACCATGACGAAGTACCAATATCATTAATCGCAAATTACACAGCAATCGCGATTACGTTTCTATTTCCGTACTTCAAAAATTGCGAAGCCAAGTTGAAAAGATCGAGTTGTTAACAACAATACTGAGTTAGAAATGACAATACCGAACCTTCCAGTATCAAGCTATCAAGAACGAGCAATTAAGGCCACTTTACCATCTCAGGTTACCAAGATCAAGGGACTGGGGTTAAATTACGAATATTCAGCTACGAAGGTCAAGTTTCTAGAACGGGCTGAACGAAACGCTGTATCGGGAGCTTGGTACTAAGGCTATATTAACGTGTCAAGTTAACCCTTCGTCAAGGCTTAAGGACGTGTAAAAGAAGACTTTTTAAAATATTTAAAAAACGCTATGTTTCAAGGATGAATCATTTTTGTCGTAAAATTGAAGGATCAACTTCTGCGTCTATGAATTCTGCAAGGACTGATGCTCGAGTTTACATTGACAATTTAAACGTCGACGAGAAAATGGATTTCAAAAATTTCTGAGATTATGTCGATCCTCTGCGCGTTCTTAATGCCAAACCTAACACCGGTCGAATGTCCATGAGGGCCAGAGAGAGACATAGCTGAATTTCGAATACCCAAGGATTTCTGGAACGGTTGATTTTTCGGAAAAAAGAAAAGGTACTCGAAATGTGATCCGTTTGGGGGAGAACTTGGTAGTAGGATTTTAACCGACCGAACGGGTGACATATGTTCCTGACCACCGCGCCAAGATACCAAAGACCATCCGGATCAAGTATCCTACGTTAAGTTACCAAGAAATACGTGCCAACAATATTAATGGACGAATAACGATAGACACTTGGTAAAACGACACATCGTGCGGAATTTCACGAAAGCTTTGGAAAATAATCCAACTAGTTTTCAAACGAAAGTCGAGAAAGGCCTGGGCGAAAGAGTGAGTTGGAGAGAGATTGAAGCGTCGGTAGTTGCAACTGTTCAAACGTTTGGAATGATACTTGAACCCAGCTCTGGCTGTGGTCAGCACAAACGACACGACCTTTCACTTCGTTCGTTCTCGCTCTTCAGGCCCTCGTAGCCTCGCCGTACATCGTTCCTCCCGCTCCTTCTGGCAGTCGTGAGGCAAACCGAGGTGTACGCGAGTGCACGGAGTTCGTGATGTAGGCCAGACTTTGGTCCTTAAGGATGTACAGCCGTTCGCAATAAAGAAAGAAGAACGCGCCAATTGAACAAAGAAAGCTACTAGACCTACCTACCGCTTCACACGTTTATTTTTTTCTTTTTTTTTTTCGTTCACTAGAAATCTCAATCGTTACTTAATCCAGTCTCAATCGGAGTCCGCGATAAAAGTCCAATAACATTGGAAAAGCTTCTTGCTGTTCATTGATCAACCTTGATTCACCTCCGTCAGTGGCACGTAAAATTGCAACAAGTTGACGAGAGTTTGGAGCTCGTAGTAGTCTCGTCAACCAATTTCGTATCTCAGCTACCCCGAGCCCAAAGGAGAAACAAGAGAATGATTGAATCGAGGCTAATTCCCGCGTGCTCGAGTAACACAAAGCCGTTAGAGTTTTCGAAAGGACTCGAACCGTGGAACGGAGGAGGAGAGCGATAGTCGGAAAGTCAGAGGATTAGAGGCAACGAGTCAACGAACAATCGGGAGATTAAGGTCGCCCTCGTACACCCGAAGAAAAATGAGGGCGATAACTCGCGTATGATTCCGCGGGCTTGGAAAAATGAAGGTAATCGGGAGGATAGACGAAATAAATAGGAGGCCGGATGAGGATGGGGCGAAGGAGAAGAGTGGAAAGAGGAAAAAGAGTAGGAAGAAGAAGAAAGATCGCCCGCGCTCTCGGATGTCAGTGACCGGAGTTGTAAACCTCTTTCCCTTCCGATCGTTGCACCGCTGTTCTTCTGCCGTGTGGCTCTTGGTATACTCTTCTCCGCTCCCCCGCCTCCCTCACTCTCCACGCCTTTCCTGCCAGTCCTTCTTTCGTGATATTTCTCTTTAACTAGCTGCACTGCCACTTTCTCTCACTCTATCTGGCCCTTCCCAACCACTGCCCTTTTTTCCCATCTCCCTTTATCGCTCCAGCCTTCTTCGGTCTTCATCCATTCTCGTTTTCGCTCGCAAGTTTGGGCTCTCGTTCAGATCCTCGCGGCAGAGCCGTTAACCAAAACTGCTGAAACGCACGAGGAGAACAGGCTCACTTGGAGAGCTCCCCACCAAACGGCTTCGAGCCTTCCAGACGGCGACTATCTTCTTTAGCGTCGGCCCTGTCTCTCTATACCTCTGGTGTGGCAGACACGTAACACATTTCTCCCTTCCTCTTCATCCCGCCGAGTCCTCTTTCACTCCCACGCAACAATTCACGCGGAGTTTCGTTGCACGCCTCAAATACAAACAGCGTTATTGCTGTTTGACTTTAAATATCTTCTTGCGACTTCCCTTGGTTTCACGTGCTCCACCAAGAGCCTTTTGTTCCCCGCGAACGCTTCTCCTTTTAATTTTCTTTTTGTTCTTACGTCCGGTCGCTCGTAATCCTCCGGACAACGAGAAAATCACGTTCGAGCAAGAAGGCGCAAGACCGCACTGCACGGCGAGAGTGATTCTTCTTCGTTCGAGGTGATGCCAAAGACGCGGTGGGGCGTTCCGACGACTCCCTTTTTCTCGCTTGCCGTATGGCCTAAACGCCCGGCGGTCTTGCCCGCAGACCGTCTTTCGAATTAGCTCAAGGTACGGGGTGACACTGACTCAATCCGGTAACGAGATCTGCCTCCCGGATCAGCGGTTTTGATAGGTGTTCGAATTTTTCGATTAAGTTTTTGCTGGTTCGTCCGCTGTGAAAGTTGAAGCTATCTTCGTTAGGAAAAGACGCGTTAGGGTTTCGAAGTATTTTGATACGTAACGGCTTGAGAACTTGAGCGCTGAATTTTGAAGGCCACAACGACGTGAGAGGCGGTTGATTAAAAGTGAATTTTCATAGAGTATGCACACCGAATTTCGTGAAGTTTTTTTCGATGCGCTCTGTCACTCGACAAACTTCTATATTCCCAAAGACAGCTGGTGACTTCGTTTCGGACGAACGTTGGTGACTTCCCGCGTTTCCGATTAACCTTTATGGCTTTTAGTAAGATGAATTTTGGTGATTTATCTTATTTGGAACGAAGGTCGAGGGCCCTCCGGGTTTCCAACGAATATTCAAGGGTCTTCGTCTTCTCAATGGGTATTGGTGACTTCCCGTAATTCCGATGAACGTGGACTCTCGGCGTGCTCAACGTTCATCGGAGACTCGTCACATTGTCCCTAAGTGCCGAAGACTTCCAAGATTCCCATTAAATAGAGAGAAAGAGGAGCGTACGAGGTTGACCGACGAGTGACTACGGTAGCCGTGATGCCCAACGTTAATTGCCCAAAGTACCCAGAAACTCACCAAAGCAACAAGCGTAAACTCCCGTGGCTATGAACCTCCGCGATGCGACGCTAAATAAACAGCCAAAGTGAAAAAAAAGAGCAGCGCGCCGAAGTAGAAATAGAAAAAGAAGGGTTACGTCAGGGAGCTCGCTCCGAATGCTCGGCATTGGTGAAATTTGTCCGGTAGAAGGGATACGACCTTCCGACCTCGGTCTCCTACTCCAGCGACGAGCGGGCCGGTAGTGTTTCGCTCGCTACGGTCCCTTTGTCCGTCCACAACGACGAGCGTCAGCAATCGTGTAACCAACACACACGAAGAGTTTCTACACCGAGTTCTCTGTGGGCACAAAGAAAGACAGAGGGGAACGCGCGAGAGGTCACTGTCGAGCCACGCTCCCGGAGCGAGCAAAGGGCACTGGAGTCTCCGAGTAGAAAACCAGGAGGTTCAAGAATAGCGAAAAAAACAACAACAACGACAGACCAAGCGATAATGACCTCTTCGCCCTGACAGTCGAGACGAAACTGTCAGAAAATAAAATCTCGTCGTCCAGCCAGTAGAAACCTGGCCACGATTTTCTTCGTGTCTCTTGTCGATCGAAAGTCCTCCGGAACGTTCAGTCAAACCCGCCTCCCAGTTTTCGCCCAAAAGTCATTCGTACAACGAGGAGCTTACTTTTTTCGTCTTTTTTGAACAAAGTCACGAGTGGGCCTGGTTAGAAATACGATAAGGAGGATACCCGAGAGTGAGGGAAGAAACGAGACGAAAAAGAACGTCCAAAAAAAGAACCGGTGGCCGCCCGCGCCCGTGTAGTAACCATGACTGCCACAAGGGACAAAGGACTCACGGGTAAACACGAGGCACGTGACTACGCTCTCTCCCTTTGCTTCAACTTCGGTGCCCAAGCGTTACACGAAAGTTACGAGTCACGAGATGGACGAGTTTCACGCTATCTGCGCCGTTGTAACAGCCGCCATGCACGTTACGTAGCGACTACGTAGTACTTAAAGTAATAGGCTAATGCTATTTCTGGCCCGAATATGCGTCGAGGTCCCTGCGCGCTTGTGAGAGACACTCGCTTTAATTAAATCCTCTTTTGTAATACGTATAAATTTCTGAGTGCATTTGTTGTTCTATCTACATTCGGAAGATAAAGAGAGAGGAAGACGAGAAGAAAATGGAACAAGGAGTATTCTAGGCGTGACGTATGAGACCCAAAAATTGACCAATTTTCAATCGATTCGGTGTGAGTCTTAATGAAAGATCATTAAGCGAGCCAAAACAATTGGGCTATTTTGCACTCGTTAATCCGATAGTAAACTGTCACCTATTTAGTAACCCGTTTCCCATAATAAACGCTACAAAACTTTCCTAGATATTTTCTATTCTCGAGACTCTCGGACTGTCTTCTCGTTTCCCGAAAATGGCTGGTTACGTGAAAAAAGCCAAGAGAACTAACGTTCGAATCTTTCAAAATGTCGGCGGTAGAGATCATCGTTCGTTTTTTCATACCGTCCACGTGCCTTTTCCCTTGTCTCGATCGTCTCTTCGCTTTCTCGTACCTCATCCCGCATAACCTTCCGCGACACCGTTTCCCCGGCGTCCCCTTCTTCCTGCTGGCGTCGAGTCACGGACTTGGACGCGCAGTCATCGAGACTTCTTTGTTGTCCGGATCAAAGTAGGCCAAGCCCACTTCCGTTCGCTGTAACCGCGAACGCGAGCCTGCGCACCGGTGCCGAGCGATCGGGCTTCTAATTCCGAGGTTTCAGAGATGTGGCCGCGAGGCCGCGACTGTACGAGCAGGGGGAAGTTTCGCGGATAATTGTACACGCGCAATTGTCCAACTTGCAACGCTCGTCAACCTCGCTCGACGGCTTTCTACGGGGAGAATTCGAAAGCTGCAGAACTTGCGACAAGAAGCTTAATTTTGAGAGGGAATTGTGGCAGCTGCCGTTTCAAACGTATCCGTCGCCAATTAAGACCTGGACGAATGATTCTCCATCGAAAGAAAGTTCTTCTTTTTTACGGAGACGTGGCGTTTGTAGATTTTCCATTGTTCGACGAAATTCACCATCGGGATCGTCTCTTCGGATGAAACGGACCATTCCGGCATCAATGGTTGACAGTTTATTCGCAACTGCTGGACTGCGAGTTCTCCGAGGTGAACGCATCTTTTCGAAATAATTGTGATTAAGAAATCGAACGCTTGGGTCTCCAGAGACTGCTGAACTGTTCCAACGGAGAGAGACCGTGATTGTGAGTTTTCACGATGGGATATACGGTGAGGCTTTATCGGGAAAGCTAATACAGGCAAGTGTAACTTTACAACACCGTACAGCAGGGTAACGCCTCTCTCACATTCAGTAGCGGAAGAAGTTCAACGCGAGACCGTTCACCAATAGACAGTCCACTCAAGCGTCACCGAAAGACCACCGATGGCAAGTATCCTTCAGACTCTGGGAAAGGGGGCGTTTGCCACCTTCCTCCGTTGGCTTTGTCCACAATCTTACACGCGAACGAATCCGACGAGCTCCCGAATAAAGATTTCATTGTCCGCGTTGCATAGACAGGGTATTACCGCATTGCTGGCGAAGAAACGTGTTCGCTCCGTTATGAAGTCATTGTACCGTTAATGTACGACCGTGTCCGTATGCCCCGCGATTGTACCGAATCCGATCGATGAAGCGAAATTGCTGATGGAAATTGAAGCCGAAATATACGAAATTTTCGATATCTTCAATTCAGTGGGCCGCGTCACGCGAATGTTGGTTCCTGCAGAGTCACATTACTACTCGAGAGGGAAAGAGAGGGGTGGTTGGACGAGGAAGAGGGGGTGAGAGAGAAGGAAACAGCGGCTAGTGCACGCAGGATTGACTAATCAACCGGATCGTCGAATCCGTTTGGAATGATACACGCCATCGAGCCAGCCGAGCTCCAGAGGAATATATATAATACACGGGAAACGCGACCTGGTCCCGCGATCGGTATTAATTAATTCGTGCGGACCGAGGGGCTAAATCCGTACGATATATAATGCTCGTTATCGCGCTTATTCATGGAGGGTTGACTGTCATTATGGAAAATAGCTTTCAAAATGCCTAATAAGCGGGATCCCGAATATTTTTGATTACGTTCATCCGAGGGCTGCTGCAGATTCGACTGCAATCGGATCTCCGAGTTCTCCATCATGATCAACATGGCATTAATTAATTATCAACCTCTGCCAGGCAAACGTCCACCCGAAGACACCAAGCCTCGATGTAATCACTCTTTTTTTTCGTGACGTTTGTTTTCCGCTGCTTTAGCAACCCGCTTCGATCGATATTGGGACGTTGCTATTGCCCTACCACTCTTCCTTTATTGGTTTGCCTTAGCGCCGCAACGTTTACATACACGGAAAGAAAGAAAGAAAAAACGGTGTACAAAGAAGCCGGTGAGAGCTCCTAACGTTTTATCGTGGTGGTTAGCGGTATGGCGAAGTCTCGACGGACTACTCGAACGTCTACGCGAGTACGTAACCGACTACCGAAGTGTCCACTCCATTGCCGTCATCCTGTTCTCTCCGCGCATCAGCCGAAGCTAAGAACGGCCGTGAAATGGAATACAGTGGTAGGTGTCTACCGCGTGAAACAGGGACGAGACGGAAGTGAACAAAACCACGACGGTAACACGTTACGACCGTGAGATTTTCCTCGGAAAGAACGAACGTCCTAATCGAGCCCCGGGGACTCGTTTTCGTCGCAGGAATGGAAGGAAAAGCTCGAGCCTTCCCATGTATCTTCTCAAGGTTGGAAACGTTAAAAGAGAAGAGCTGGAGTGCTACAACGGTAGGAAGTAAGACCGGCGAGATTGCAAAACTGTTCTCCACTCCTCTCGCTCACATTTCCACCGATAAAACAAAGCTGTTGTGCAATTTCGAGCCATCATAGGGAATAAAGTTCGAGCTGGTGCGGAAAGCTGCTCGAACTATCCAAGTTCTTTCAATCGATTATATACGTCTGGGCAATTTCGATTCGAGGAAGAAACTATCTCGAGGATTTTCGCAGGGTCCATCATCCGCCGCGTAAAATGCCATCATTCAACGGATTGTTGTTGTCTTTGTTGAATGTCACGGATTACGACGAAACCACTTTCACCGGATACGATAGCCTGCTGAAATTCCTTGTCTCGTCACGTGATCCTGACGACGTCCTCGGGTCCGTCTCGGAAGTACATTAGAACCGGATGTTGGGTTAACTTCTAGAGATTCGGTGCCTTTCGTCCTGGACCAACTAATTGGACAGTGGTTTTTCGACATCAACCGTGGAAAAGCTTCAACGAGGCAGCAGATTGGCGACGATACGATCCGGGGTCATTGAACACTGACGCGCCTATTGGAGCACTTTGGAAAAAAAGCTAAAGCTAACGTTGAAGGAAATATGGGCAGAAGTTGCAAATTAGGACGAAGACGCGTCGCTAGATGGTTCAATGTGACTTTTTTTTTAAAGCGATTCGCTTCGGAAGGTGACTAGGCGTGGGATAGGTGCTTTCTGTTCTTCGAGCACTCTATTTTTTATATCTCTGCGTGTGTATCTCTCTCCGATGGATAAAAATCCAGGATTCCGAAGAGATCCGTGCCGTTTTGCACTCTCTGTCTTCGATTTCCATTCCCGGTGAAAAAGCGACCCCTCGAGTCACGTCACATAACCCTAACCCATTCGCCCGTCCCTTTTCTTGTCTTCTCTCGTTCGGTCTTCTCGTCCTCTCCATTGAGAAGCCTCCGTCCCGTAAACCTACCGCTGTACTTCACAATCACAAAGATGGCCCTCCTTGAGAAGCTCGCGCAACGTCGTAGAACTTATTGTTCGCGAGCAGCGATTATCTCACCCTACGACGTTCCAAGCTCGCGCTAGCTTCGAGGCGTGCGGAAAATCCTCTCGAGGGGACGTGGCTGGCTGGTGGTCTTCACTCTCCCTCCCGCTCACTTTCTCTCTCTCTTTCTCCGCGCGCCTCGAGGAATCCCAAGAAGGACCGTTGTCTCGGATGCTCATCGCGCTTTCCAACAAGACTCCCCCTCCCCCGCCGTTCCTTCCGTTCAAGAACTGGAATCGAGGAAAAGTCTTTCCACCCTGATGTTCTTCACCGTCGCACCCATCGCTTTGCTTCCCTTGGGCGTCTTTCACCATCGCGAACTCCTATGTACGCGATCTTCCCAGCTCCGCGTCAAAGATCCAGGCGCGAAAGAAGCCGCGATGAAGACCGTCCGGTCTTTACCGAGAGACTCCACCACGAGTTTGGTATCCTTACTCGCACACCTCGAAGACTTTTCCCTCGATAAGGACCAGAAGAGATTCCGCATTCAGCGATTTCTCCGATGCCTGCTGGGCCCACCTCCTCCGCGAGGAATCTTCGGGATTTATATTGGCGAGGACGAAAACTTTGGACGGTGGTGGACGAAGTTGTCGGGGTAGGCCGAATTGAGTTACCAATCGATTCTCCGCTTTCCTTACCATCCAACGGAACATTCCGTTTCAGACATTCCCTCCGGGCAATACCGCGGATTTTAATCGCCTACCGTACCCTTGCATTCGATCCGATTCTTCTCCTGGATTCATCAGCGAACTCGCGACGAATACGTTGACTCAAACGATACCCCTTTATCCGGGTAATTCAAAAGTGTACTTAATTGCGGCTCGTGACAATCGATTGATCGATTTACTGATTCTAATTTTTCCGCTGGATCGGATACCCAATTACCTACCGAGTTTTCAATCACTTTTAAGACTCGACACGTTTTACACCGTCAGCTTCTAGTTCGAACCCTCATTATATCCCTTCGTTACATTCATACGAAGGCCACGCTATACCGAGTTCAACAAAAACTGCTTACTGGTGAATTTTCCAATGGAATAAATGGATTAGTGGTATCCCCGTTCATTTCGTTCCTTCAAACAAGTAATAAAAGGTGATTTTATTTCTAACGGACAGGGGTTCGAATTTATCCTTCTAGATATACTCGTAGTATATCTACACTATTTCTATTCAATAATTTCCGTTTTTACTTGTTCAACCCAAAGTCTTTCCATGCACACGTGGACAATAGCTCACCAGAGCTAATAAACCGTATCGTGGATGAATTTGAAGAGGGATAAAAAAGTGAGCCGCCCGTGTCAATCATACGTAGTTTCTCGTACACGAGGGTTGAAAAGCTTTTATTGCGTGTGGGCTTTGTGCAGAGAGTGTTATGTTTCCCATAGTCATCGGAGCCCTTAAATATTTGCTTCCTCTAGGGTGGGTTTTCGCTATCCCCGTTGCGTACACATCATACGTTAGACACACACACGAGCGCCGAATAGATATGAAATACGAGAGACGCTCTAGCGATGACGCAGGCCACCTTTAGTGAGCTTTTTTTTTATGAAAAAGCGTTAAAAGCGACCGGAAATGGGCGAGGTGCATCAAGAAGCCGTCAAGACAGATGCGTCTTTCCTGGCCATTTGTTAGCCGTAGTACGAAATGTCGCGCGATGTTCAATGATACGTCATCATGGCCCTAGGGCCGAACCACCAGGATGAGGGATATACGCCGTAAGCGGCTTAAAAGGAAAATTCCCCTTTGGATACCAGGTTGCACATAAATCCGGATTGAGATAAGCAGGGGAAAAGCTCAGAGCGGTACCTCGCGTTGTCTATCAGCGGTGCATTTGTCAAGTCTCGAGCTCAACTGGGTTACGATGCCACAACGGTGGCCAAGGAAGCGAGAGATAGAGAGAGAAAGAGAGTTAGTGGAGGATAGAGAAGGAGAGGGAGAGTCTATTCTCTAGTACGAACGTAATAAAGTGAAGGTCTAGTTTTAACGTCAGCCGAGCGCTTTTTTGTTTCTCGGATCTTCATCCTTTGAGGTAAACGACAGACCGGGGGAGTAGTGCCTGAGAGAGGGAAAATGTTCGTCCGGGTACACCAGGGCCGACGGATAATTTGCACGGAAAATGGAAGGCGTATGGGAGAAAAAAAAAAAAAAAAAAGAAAAAAAACAACAACAAAAATAAAGAAGCCACTACTATCGAGGAATGTTCAGGATCCACATTCCTGCGACACACGTCGTTGGGCCGTCGGGGAATAAAAGGCACCCGGCGGGATTGTGCAACAGGAACTTTAGCACTTTGATGTTTCCCTAGTTCCAGCTCATACACACGCGTTGTATTTTGTTTTGTGTGTATGTGTGTGTGTGTGGTTTTTTTTACCTTTTTTTTTCTGCGACCAGCGATAACCGTGCTTTCTTTCCTCTCGATGTTGTCGTCCGTAATGCGTATCTATTCTCCGGAATCCTGGACTACGCTTTTAGTTTCCGCCAAGTATATGTATCTCCGCTTCGGCAAACCCGCACGATATTCCTGTTCCCATTTCGAGGGGCGTTGTGTCCGTCTCCAGATCCCGACGTCACCGCGAAAAGGATTTGAAACTTTGCCAATGTTTTCGTTCACCTGATGCCCCCCGTTCCAAGTCTTCGCCGTCTTTGTTTCGTACACATTTTTTGTCATTTTTATCCGGTACGAGCCGCGATACTTTTGGCGCTTTTTATTGTCCGGTCGATGATTATTCTGGGTGGTATTTGAATTTGAACAAAGAGGATTTTACGGATATTGCCGGTTGACGTAACAGGGATTCGATCGACTGCTATCAGGTGTTGATGTTCAAAACGATCTTTTCCTATATATCTATTCATTCATCCATATATCTCACTATTTATCTATCTATCCATAGTTCTATCTAGTTATTTTTCTCTATATACATTTATTTATTCAACTATCTACACATGTATATCTCGTTCTATCTGTGCACAGATATATCTAGAGATCTATCTATCTCTCGGTCTATAAATAAAATATATACGTAAGTTCCCTAGTAACCACCCCCGCCACATGAGCGGATTTAAAGGTCCCGGAGGTGGTGCCCACTCGGGTCAGCTTGATATATAACCGTCCGGATCCGGGTTGAACGAGAATAAAGAGAAAAAAAAGAAAACGTCGAGCCCTGCGGTTCGACCGCGACTGCTCTATATACGTCAAGTTCGTCATACTTTTTATCCTTTCTGGCTTCCAGATCGCAGTCGGAGGTACACACTCTTCCGGAGTGTATAAATGTCAGAGTAGAACGGAAGGTTTAACGGAGAAAGGTCGGAAAGGACTTTAACGCCCTCGTATGCGGGTAACGAGAATCGCTCCATTGCCTCGTTTACACATCGAGCGGAACAAGCGTCTGCGCGTGTAGCGTCTTATGAGTCACGACGTTGAAGTTTGCTTTATGGGAGACCAACGATACTTTTGTCTCTTTATTACTTTCTTTTGTTTTTTTTTTTTAGCTCTTTACTAGCTAACTTTCAACTATTTTCAACGACATTGAAGATGAGCATATTCCATGGAAGAACTGATATATTCAACGGAATAATAATTCGCGCTATTTGGACATTGCTTGTGCTTCCCTTTTGGAACACACTCGAGGCCGAAGTGTTCCAAGACCTTTTTCGCCCACCGCCCTCATCCGAGTATATTGGTTAGCCATGCTGAGGCAAAGGTGCGTTTAATGGCGCGTCACGTGTCCAGAGGTGAAATCATTCGATACATGTCGCCCTCCACCAAGGGCGGATTTTTTTTTTTTTTTTGTTGCCTTTTATCTTCGGTTCTCCTCGGTTCATTCCTGTTTCCCCTCGCATACCTTCCTTGTTCTCCGACGGTCGGATCGTGGCTTTTCTTTTATTTATGGCAAACCTCCGGTTTTCCCTCTGCCGACTAAGCTTCCGCAAAAGTTGTCGCTTTCTCTTTATTTCCTCACTTGACTCGTCCTTTTATCCCGTTTTCTTCGTCGCCCTCGTTCGAATACCTTGTTTTCAGTGCGTTTCCCGTTGTTTTTTTTTTTATTTTTATTTTTATCTTTCTTATTTTTTTTTCATTCTCGTTGAATATCCACTTCCTGTCCAGGCACGAAGAGGCGGATCTCGGTGATGGCCGAGCATCAGCATTCCTGTCCCGCAACCCGCTTTCTAGGCAAATCAAATTTCAATATTCTCACCGTGGAAGGGAGAAAACAACGAGGGTCGCACACATCAGGGAACCTCACGTACACTGACGTAAAGGCTTTTCAGAAGGCATTTTTCCGTCGACTCCGAGGGGAAACTTCGACTTCATTGGTTTCCACTTTTTATCATCTCTTCTACAGCTACCCCTCGATGCCGTTGCAGAATCGTCCTCTCTTCAACATCTTTACCCTGCTCTCGATCCTTTGCAGCCTGAATTATTGAAGAGCCGGTGGGACGCAGGAAAGTTTCCGCGGATCGAAAGTTACGCGCGCGGTTTTATTAGCAAAGTGAGCCTTCGCAAACTCATCGTGAATCGTAATGTCTCCGAAGGTACACACAAACGCGCGGTAACAACTTATTTTCGAGCTCGGGGCTCGTGTTTGGACCTCTGAAAAGTAGCTGGGCTTCGTCTTACGAGATATTTGAAGGGTTAACCCTTTTTTACAATATCGCCGGAATTAAGGAGGAACAGCCGTTACTGCAATATCAACTTTCGAATTTTATAGTTTCGTGTGACACTGACGAATCGTTTATGCATTTTTCGCTGATGTTTGAGCCACATTGAGGGATCAGTTTTTCTTTGTGACATCAAAGCAAACTTCAAAACTTTGAATTTATGAAGCGCGACGTTTTTTGGAGACGTTCGACGCGAGAGTTCAGTGATTATGGTGTTGCAGCCCACGTATTTAAGGTAAGTCGTTAGAAAAGTAGATTTTGATACATTAGGTATAATACACACTGCAAATAATAGAAAAATCCAACTTGACCGTGTAGGTCAAGCAAAATGAAAATAACAATAAACAAAACGCGAGCTATTAACAAATGATTATATTATTTAAAAATACTCACAATCGCGCAACTTTTCGATAATGTTTTATTAACATTATACTTATCGTATTAAATCCCATGAAGTTATTCTAAGTTATTCCAAGAAATTCCCGACAGATTTGATGAAGCGTTTGTTTCGGTCCTTTTCTACGGTAGTACTGTTATTACGAATATGGCGAAAGCTATTCACGAGTCATTGAGGATTTAATTTCTCAGTTTTACACTTCGTTAATATGCAATATATGAATCATTCGCTACGAATCTAGTCTATTAAGCCATTTGCATCCGAGCGCGGAATAATCCTGAATAATTTAACTGAATAATCCGCGCTTGTATGCAAATGGGTTAAGATCGGCTGATATTCAATACAAATAACAACATAAATCAGAATAGCTGTGAGTAAGGTAATTTTAGATTCTTTATTGACTTCAAAGAACAATTCGTACCTCCTTAATGCTTCTTCTCGTTTTACCATCGTCAGAAGGCACTTGGCTATGTGAAAAGTGTGTTAACGAGGAGACGAACGTTGAAGCCGATAGAGTCAGCTGGCATGCGATATACGGGCGGCACTGGTGGTAGGGCGGTCGGGGTTCGGTTTCGGCGTCACTTCGAGTTAACCAGCGTTTCGCATCGTCGATACTAAGAGCGGTGATCGTTTACGATGGACTCGCTGGCCCATTGACCATTCATCGGAAATACGGTATTTTTTAAATTTTTTGATAGTACTCGAGGTTGTCCTCGTTCCGGAAAATCGGAAGAAGGAACTGTCTGTACCACCACAGGTTTTTCACAGTTTCCTCGTGCCCTCAGGAAAGTACAGATCAAAGTAATTCGAGGATAGATGGCTCAACGAAATATTATTAATCTTCGTCAAGAGAGGACAGAGTTTTTTTCGTCAAAGGAACTGCGTCATCAGTCCCGCGATACTGTTACATAATTAACAAAAAATGTAACAAAAAACGAATGAGAAAGAGCGTAATTCGATCACAGGTTTCCAGTCAATATAATCTATGTTTAAAACTGTTTTTTTTTAATTCCTGATTAAATGAATGGTCAAAAACACATGTATTTTTTAATGTTACTAAAATTAGTATAAAAATGTATAAATTTGATATAAACGTATAAAAAATAATGTAAAAATAACGTTCTCTTAATTAAATCAACTTCTACAGCCATTTTACAATGGAACAGAATTGAAGAAATGTGTTTTAGAATATCTTTTTTAAAGTGAGAGTTATGGTTGACTATTGTTATTTTTTTAAATATTTTATTTGATTAATAATAAGCATACGAGTAAATGAAAACATCAATATTCGTTTAACTTGATGGGCTTCGTTATTTCGAAGTCAGGGAAAAACTATCGTCATCCGTCCTTGAGTTACCCTAGTTTAAGGCAGCGGTGTGGGGATGTTAGATCGTATCAGCGAAGCGCGAGGGTAATTGGAAAGTCTTCCATAGGAAAGGGGGTAACATTTAAAACCCCGAAATGACAGACGTTGGAACTCAGGAAATAATAAATTATGCTATGTATATGATGTTGGCTATAAGCCCATCTGGCTCTTGATTTTTTTTATAAACTTTATCGTCGGTGACTTTTATCGAGCGAAACATTCGTTTTGGCAAAGAAAGATCGTCGCGGCGTTTGTACAAATTTCGTCCAATCAGGATAACAAAAAGGTGCTTTTGAAGACTTTGGGATTTGCATTGTACTACTTTTCTCGGTCAGTAAAGAATCATTGATTAAACTACCGATTACTTAATAATTCTTAAAGGTCTTCAAAATCGTCTTCGGGTTCGACTTTGTTCATTACGATTAATGATTCGCTGTGTTTTTCTTTTTTTTTTTCTCGATTGTCGCTCACTGCTCGTTCGCCCGCACTACGTGCTTTATTGAATTGCATTTTCATAGTGAATTCTAATAATTGAACCTCGGCTCGTATATGTCGCGTTCATCATATTTTTTTTTTTTTTATCGCGTCGGTGTAACCGCGCTCATTTTCCAAGACCCAACATCCGAGTTGTTAAGTCACTCTGACGCGTGGATTGCGCAATTACTTGGCATCTATTTCGCTGCCCACATAGGAGACTTGAAAAACAACAAATATCGATAAACGTATAAGAATACCTAACACTAACATCGTACTCGAGTAAATGGAGAAAGATACGAGATTTGATGATTGGAAGAAAGAGAGAGAGATGATGATGATGATGATAGAATTTATTGTGATCTAGTAATACTATCGACTAAAAAATGCTATTTATTTATTTATGATTGTTATTTATTGATTATATCATATTATTTAATCAACAGAATAATAATATAACACCATACGTAAAATAAAGATATTAATATAATAATGATAGATACCTACTTAATTAAGATTTTAACAATAATACTAGTACCAAAAAGTAAATCCATGATTTTCTGTATTCATCTGTATCTCGCGTTGTACAAGTCCGATCGGTTTAAACTAGATATCGTTGGAAAGACGAGATTTCGTACCAAGCATACTTTCGCGACAGTTTTGGGGTCGGTTGACTCAGTTCGGTGGCTGGTTGATTCCAAAAAATAATGGATTTCTTTTTACTACACATAATATAAAGAAAAACAAATCATAGAACAACAAGGAGTCAGGCTTAATGAGGATAACAAAAAAAAAAAGAGAGGAAAGAAAAGAGAACAAGAGGGAGAAAAATTTAACGTCATCTTCCACTTTTCTACTCTCTAAAAAATATCCACACGTGGTATCGTCCAACACACCGCGGAACTTGCCGGACAGGGTTGTTGGGTGGTGAAACACGTTCGAATTTACGTAGAGATGTACGTACGTGCGTTTCATAAACGGAATTCATGGCAAAACGAACTGTACGGTAAGTGTACGTTGTAGAATGCGCAGGTTAAGAACACGCGCTCACCGAGCTAGTGCTATGCGGGTGTGCGCGCAAGAGAATTTGCCGGAGGTTACGCGGGCACGTTTCGCGCGCTCGTTTCGCTTCTCTCGCGGCCGTTGTGCGGTTTCGTATATACGCGAGTTGGTACGTTCTTATTAGCAGTCTCGAATCCGGAGAACCGCCTGCCGCGACGAGGCGAATCTACTGGGCGTCCTCGGGCGAAATCTCCATTAGTACGACTGTATATCGAGAGCGATGTTTATCGCGAGCAAATAACGCTCGTCTATTGCACACGACGCGCGCCGAGCTTTTAGTAATGGGAATGCTTTCCCTCCCCTTTACACGTGGGGATGCACGTACGAACGTGTACCAAAAACACCGAAAAGACAATTCTCGGTTGTCATGGAAAATTGAACATTCAAACACGAGGGAATCTTGCGCAAAGTTTTTTGGCTGCAACTCTGTTTTTCAGGGGTTTGATCGATGTGAAAATTTGATGTGAACTCGATGCTGCGCTTGTGGTAGTTCGAATTCAAGACGAGAATCCAAAATATTTAGCAAGAATTACAATTTGAAGGGGAAACTCGCGATTACGATAACGCAAATATTATCGAACGTCAAACACGTTTTCGAGAAACTTTTTTTTTTCACAATGTTATTTTTTTTTAATACGATACATTTTTTTCATTCGTTATAAACAGTGTGACGATGTCACTGAACGTCGAACTAATCGATAAAATAATTAAAATGTTTTTGTTTTATTATTGAAATACGAGAACAAAAGAAAGCTGATATTATTTATTTGAAAAACCGATTTTTTGTCGTCTTATTTCTGATAAATTAAAAAATCAAAAATCGCGTATACCCATAAGCTCCTCACGCTTAACCGTACATTGCGAAATTTTCAAAAATCCCTTCCTAAAATATTGTTTATTAAATTTGCTACAAAAATTCTCGATCATCTTTGATCGTCGCTCGGAAAAATAAATTTGTCCAAAAAAATGTGTTCATCTTAGTGTCATCATAGTTTTCTCATCCCGTAACGAGACTCTCCATTCGCTATTATTGCATCGCCAATTTTAGAACAGCCAAAATCCGCCTTTACGCTGTGAGGGCCCATAGAGGAAGAGAGATTGAGGAGGGGGCCGGTGGGCTGCGAGAGAAAGAGTACAAAGGCATTCGCCGAAGCGGCGACGAGCTATGTGCCCGCGGATGTGCGGAAGTGCGTCGGAGACCTTTTGTCCTCGTGTACGTATAGTTACGCGGACCGGTGGCGCCCTCGATACTTCGTGTAGTACCTGAACACCCTGGTACTCCTGGTACCGTGCCGGGCTTCCCTAGGCACGTCGCCCTAAACCCAAACGAGTACCCGGTGATCTTTTATTCTACGGCGACGGGGGGGCGGGGGGAGGGGGCGCTATACAGGGTGATTCGAGCACAAACGTTCAAAAGCAAAGTCCAGACATCGTTAATAACTATTCCAATAACCCAAACCCATACATTTTGCCCTTTCTTAGTTTTCGCGAAAATCGAAAGATTTTGTAATTTTTTCTTGAGTTTTTTTGTGCCGTGGGTTAATTGCGTGTCTTTTATGTGGGTGGTGTACTTTTGGCAGTTCTAAAACGCAATTGGAAGTCGTTCGGACTGGTAGAAGTAATTTAGTTCTCATCTGAATTTCAGTCGATGATCCTAGCGAATGTAGAGAGTGGCAATGAAATTTGTTTTTTTTTCTTTTCTTTTGATCGTACAGTAATAATCGATTTTGAAAGAATACTCGGAGATATTTTGGAGAATTTAACCAGTTGTCTACAGTTGTCTACAATTTTGGTAACTTTTGTATTACAGTTGAACGTCGTTATGAATGACGTATTTACTTTTCAGCGATCTGCTGTATATTTTTAAGGACACGGGGAAGATCGACATAACCTCATAAATGTTGTATATCCGTTTACTCATCGACGAATAAGTTTTCAGTGGAAAGTGGAGAATTCATAGACGTAGAAGTTGAACAAGATCGATATAACATTTTTACCGTAAAATTGAAGCATCGACGCGTCAATTTTACGATAAAAATGTTATATCGAACTTGATCAACTTCTACGCTTCAATTTTACGATTAAAATTTTATATCGCTCAGAAAACGCAGTTTAAAAGTTTCGACTATCTCTGTCGCACTTGTGTCTCGCGAGTTGCATCTTTCGAACGCCCTTGAGCAACTTTGAACAAAGATTCATCGTTCGACAATGAATTTTATGAAGAAACGAATAATCGAGCGTTGCTCGATCGTTCGAGAAAGTAGAAATCCAGACGATAGGAGGAAAAAAGTTCAGCGCTTTTTTTCGGAAAGGAAGAAAGATTTCAAAGCATACTTCGGGGTCACCTTGATCTTCGTTCACCGATTTAGCCTACAATCTCCTAAGGGCGAGACGAACACGCCTTCGTCCACTTCGAAATTTCAAAACCACTGTTCTCTCAAACGGCTCAACCAATGAGTACGAAATTTGTTGTGTGCATTCAGGACGATGGCACAAAGGGCCCTGCGGTCGCCATTTTTTATGAAAACGTTTCATTCTTGAGAAATCGCGGTTTAACACGTTTCGACTGTCTCTCTCTCTCACTCGTGTGTCACGCGGTAATGTTTGTCACGCCCTTGAATCTTCGATTCCAAATGTCACAAGAAATCCATTTCTTCGATTTTCGAAAAAAAACACTTTGTACTCGGGAGGAACAAATTTTTGCCAGACACGGAGAGCAGATTTTTCGTCGAATTCCAGTGACCCTTAAAACTCGGTAATTGGAGGCTAGATTTTCGTTCGGACGTAAATGTACGGTCCACCCGGTATACATATACAGGAACGTGTAGGAGAACGAGTCGAGCCGTTGGTATAAGTGCACAGCGGTAGAGCCGGCTTTAAATCCAATTAAAATTGCCCCTCACCCGCAAGCGTTCATACCCTCGTACCGGCGCACGCACACACGATATCATCGTCCCTGAACTCGATAGTCTTCGGAGTCACCTTTCCTTGCGAGCGCGCGGAGTGGTCAATTTGAAGACGCGCCGTCTCTAATCGTCGTCGTAGTCCTCGATTGTACCCATATTCAAAATTGACAAAATTCCATGGTCTCGGAAATCATCGGCCGACAAACGCCGCCCAATCGATGAAAACGTTATTTCGGGGACTTTTCACTCGGCTATATCCGAGATTAGTTCTAACGAAAATCAAGAACCGTCCTCGAAAAGAAACGTCTCGATAGTCAATGTTACATGGATATATCGCGTTTTCATATATATATATATATATATATATGGATAAATATGTGGCGTGGATATATGTCTCACTCTGTCTCCTCGTACGTTTTCATTCTCCGGGCTCTTTTGCATCGGCATTCGCACGCGCACAAAGGACTCCTGCTTTCTCGCTATTGCGATATTCGTTTGTGCAAGCCCTCAGGGACCCATATCTACTCGCCGCCCGTTATACTCGAGGTAAGCTCTTTCTCTCTCTCATTCTCTCTTTACCGCACTCCCCTTTACATGTATACGGAACCAAGCTACGTTTCGCATCATTTCGTACCACTTCGAAGCCGTTTTCATGGCGATTTGCTTAGTTAAAAGATACGAGATTCAAATTGCGTTATCCAGGCAAAGTAAATTCATATGGAGTATCCCATATTTTCTCGTTCACCACGGCAACGTTTCCTCTTTATGCTTCCTCGGAGATAGCGAAAACGCATCGATTTCATCAAGCTCCTTGTCAGTCTTGTTCATCACAAGTTATAACCCTCGAATAGTCAGACTAAGAGGTTTGCTGAATCGCCGGAGCGAATCAATCGTTTTAATTATATTTATCAATTAACGTTTTAATTTAATTATATTTTTATTATATTTATCGATGAAACAATCGTTTTAATTATATTTATCAATTAACGACAATTCTTAATCGTTCGTATATTTCTATGGCAAAGTTTGATTTTCTGAAATTTTCAAAAATTTTGGTATTTATATTTGAATAAGTGGATAAGCTAAATAAAAAAAAGATTTTTCATACCGCAAAATGTTTGAAGTGGCTTATTATGGGCTTGTAATTTTCGTAGGAAAATTCAGTTTGAACTGCATATAAATATCGTATAAAAACAACAAACGAAATTACATTGCGAAGAATGTTTTTGTTTTAACTGCCGCTTCGATTTTTCGTTTTAATTGTCACTTCGAATGTAGATTTTACGGAAATTGGGAAGTACATTGTTGAGTATGGTTACGGTCGGTGGCTATCAGTTGAGCTCTAGAAGTCGAATGTCTAATCATCTTTCCGCATATATTAATATGGGTACGCGGATAGTTGTACCATAAGCACATACAGGCTTACGGAACAGTGCTGTATACAGTCCATGATTATTTCCGATCGATGAATATTTCATGAAAACGCAAATGACCCGTGCTATTAGTATTATGCGTGCAGTACAGCTGGACGAGTTAATTCAAGGATTTCGATATGTGTGTCTTACGTGTGTGTGCGTTTGTACCTACAGGATGGTTCAAAAGATCGAAAATTCAATACGAGATTTGAATGCCTCGTACGTTCACCGCTCTTTCTTTTCGGTTACGAGAAATAACGATTTTTTAATATTTTTAGTTTCGGTACATTTTTTCGTTCACTTTTGTGCCGCTTCGAAGTTTTCAAAATCAACGGGAAGTCGTTTGGATGACTGAGTATATTTTTTAAATCTGGACTTTTGCTGACCGATTTTTCAATTCTGTAATTCATTTATCCGAATCCAATGCAGAAAGTCAGTGCAAAAAAAGTAAAAATAAAAATACTTTTCTCGAAAATGCGAAAAGAAATGATGAAGTTTGAGTAGTTGTAATTAGATATTTTTGGACTACAGTTTTTTTCAAAATGATTTCACATGTTCTGATCGAAAGGTTTACGATCCCAAATTAAAAGGACGATAAAAACGGATTCGTCGCGATAGTTATATAATTATTATGAAGCAATGATTATATAATTATATAATAATAACGAAATTATGCAACAATATTTATATAACGATTACATAAAAAACAATCATATAATAATTACATAAAAAGTGAATTTGTAAGATTTATTATTCGAATCGGTCATTTTTTTCGTCGATAGGGGAAGTGAAAATTTAACGAACGTTTTCACGTTATTTGATTACCGATTGTCAATCCCAATACTAAAGAAAATAATTCGAATGCCGTTGAAAAAAAAAAAAACAAAGAAAAACCGAAAACAAATCTTTGAATTCCAGCGACACAAACAACTCGAACAAAAAATATCGTAGAACTTAATTGGTGACTTTTTCCTATGCATGTATGAAAAAAAAGGGGTACTTGAGCGATCCGCCACGATAGCCACCATCGTACTTTTATCGTGAATTTTATTCGTGTTGGAAATTTGGTCGAATAAACGTGAATCGAGTTTCCGAGGTTAGGTTCGAAACAACGATGCTCTTGGTATTCACGGTAAGCACTCGAGCGATCCTGGTCCACCCAGAGGCTAGCAGAGATCGAAAATTTGCATAGCGCGCTTATGCATATGCATCCTCGACTTGACCAATCAGAGAAGCGTCACAGTGTGTTACAGTCATGGATTGTTAAAGGGAAAGCTCTCTATACGTGTATACGTTACGAATCCACGGATCGCCTAGGATCCATCGCGCAGCCCCTAACGTCTCTCTCGTTCCTACGCGCACCGTAAATTTGCTCGATTTCAACAGCCGGAAACATGGGAGACCTTGGCGCGTCCTCCAATCCTCCTCCTTCGTCTCCTTGAGGGATTCACCGTGACGGATCTGTCGTTGCAATCCTCGAGGGTGTCGACTCGTCGGGGATTTACCCGAGAACGGTTCGAGAGAGCTTTCGAGAGAAATGCACTTCGGTGCTCGTTGCGTCGTATGATTCTATTTGGGAAATGGAGATACGATGGACTTACCGTGATCGAGAACAGGCCAAATCTTGAGGGTCTTCGATCCGTTCGCTGCCGGATGTTTCTGAAAATTGAAGGAAACCTCCATGTTAGGACGAGAAAAGAAAATATTCTTCGGTATATTCGGGGTATGGGTATATTATTCCATTCGTAATGTTTGATCATGAAGATATGGCGTTCGAGTTACGTGGAACGAGCCAGAATTCGTACTTGTTTTTTTTATATTAATTTTTATTAATATTAAGGATTTTATGTTGAAATTTTGAAAAATCGACTTTTTTTTTACATTTTTTGGAAGTAAGATTACATATACGAATATTTTTTCAAAATACTGGCATGGCTGATTGCGTGGAAATTATTTTTTCGCGATTTGCCGTTTACAAAAAATTTCAACGAGTTTATAACTGAACTATTTTTTTCCATCGCTTGGTGCTTAAATTTCTGAAACTACTGAATCGATTGTTATCAAATTTCAGCCATTCGTAATCTCAACAAAGAAATCATAAATTAGCCACTTTTCGAGCGCCGGAAGTAGAATCCTGCCGAATAGCAGTTGGAAACAATCTCTTGAAGGGGCTTTCAAGGTTTGGGGCTCAACAGTTAAATCGGCCAACCGGTTTATCTGAAGTAAACAAAAACACCAATTTGACCAAGATTTTTTAATTGCCGTATTACAATAGAGAAACAGTTTTTGAAATGTTTCTCTTCGACGTCACGGAAAAAACATGCCTCCGCTAATTTTAATAACGAAATAAAAAAGATATTAAGAAAAAACTGTCGATCAAGTTGATTGTAATGTATCGTAACTATAAAACCGTATAATCATACTAAATTTCAAATAAATTAGATGTCGAAAAATAGCGTACATAATTGATGAACGAATGATAATAAAAAATAAATAAACAATTAGAATAAGAACAAGTAGAATAAATTAAACAATAATAATCATGCATTTCGAAAAAAAAAACGTGTCTAAACTTTGACTAGCAGTTATTCCTTCAACATGAGCTTCCAGAAGCGAGGAATTACATTTTTTTGATATCCACACTAAATAAACGCTTGAAGTTTTCTCTAATTGAAGAATTGAACACAAGGCGCAAGGGAATTGGGGGAAAAAACACGTATCAATAAATTCTTCAATTCCGTATATCTTCTATGTGAGAAGCTGACGCACAGCGAAGTCATGAAATTGATTGAACGTCATGTTGACTGAGAGAAGAAGACCGAGATCAAAGCTGGGTCAGAGATCGAAGGGTTTCTCATTCGGGCAATTGGTTTCAACGTGACACAAACTTATTTAGAAGATACGCTCAACTGCGTGTCGTTTCAAAGCTGGAAAGTTTCATATGCGTGATCGTAGCTTGGGTATCTCGTCGTTAGGGTGTACTTTGAACGACTTCCGATCACTGGGGAGTCTGAACTTAATCCAATCGTTAGCACCCCGTAGCTTTTTTTTTTAGCCGCGAAGCTTCCTGGGCTCGTTACTCCAGCCAACATTTTGAGGGATCGATCGTCCGGGCGTCAAGCCATCGTAGCGTCGCTGAATCGTTCGGTCAGGCATGACCCGATTTTGCGGATCGACGTGTCGCTGCGAATTCTCGTTTTCAATGTGAATTGCTAGAGTTTTGCATGCAAACGAACTTTTTACCATTTCGCTGATGGAAAAACGATAAAAAGACAGCTCATTCCGGAAGTGTTCGATATGGTTGAACATCGAAGTGAAGGGAAGACCGTGGTATGGACTACACGGATGGATGGACGACCACCTGTGCTCTGTGTCATACAGGACTGATTCTTCCCTTCCTTTTGTCACCTCCATCATTTTTCTCCGGTTATTACACTCCGCGCCATCAATCAGCACACACCTCACTTCCGCCTCCCTCCAAAAAAGAAACGAAAGCTTTTTCATCAATAGGTAGAATTTCAGAGAACGAGGAGATCGGAATACTGTCCGAAGTATTCGGAGAACTTACCAGGAACTTCTGGAAAATCGAAGATTACACGACGTTGCGTTTGATCGGTAATTCCAACGTTAAAAAACGTTTGGGAAACCTCTATTTCGTTATTATGATTAAGGCAGGATTTTATTTTGGACGCTTTACAAAAAATTATTTTTATGTATTTTTTTTGTAGAGATTACGAATGAAGATGTTGATCTAGGGTTTGTTAGGCTTAATAAACGCACTTTTGAAGTACATTGGAACAACAATTTTATTGAATATTTCATTAAATTTTTACAAAAACAGCATTCGAATGCAAAGCCTCAAAAAAAAAAGAAAGATCATTTTCTTCCAACATGATTTCTTCATGCTTTCAAAGTAGAATCATGCCTTAAGGGTGAGTACAACAATCGTCTTATTCCCGTAAATTTTCTGAGTATTTTACGCGTATACATAGTATATCAGCTGGCACGAATCAACATTTCCCAATTTTACGATTGGACTCAACGTTTCCATGTTTTATGATTGTACTCAACGTTTTCCAATTTCATGATTGGACTCAACGTTTGCCAAAAGATTGGGTTTGTTTGGGTTCCGATCGCGAAGATTGGAGTTTGTTACTTTCTAGGCCTCATTGTCCCTTCTGGATGCGTTGATTGCGCAGCCGTCCGCCATTCGGATTCCAGCTTTTCAAATTTCCACTCTCCGACTATCGTACGGGAACGTCCCGAAAAAGCTATGCGTGGCTGCGTACGATGAAACGCACGCAAGGAACGGCGGGGAGTGAACCAATCGTAACTTCAAGTTTGGGCCACCTGCCACGAACAGGTGAAGGCCCGAAGACTTCTTTCCCTCGAGCCCTGCGAAGGCCGGTATATATGTCGCGGTCTTGGCGCGTGCCCGCATCAACTACCATCCACCGTTTCCCTTTTTTGTCCCTCCGAGCTCCCTTTGTGAAGCAAAGCTGCAACGACACAGCGCAGGATGTTCTCCGCGGCGCTTTGAACCTGCTCGTTCAAACCGTCGCGATGAGAGGTGAGATTTCGGTGCGCGGTGACCGCATCTTGAAAGGTTCATGATTTTCGATTACAGGAATCATGGCCTAATTCGTTTTCTACCGTTTCTGGGTTAGGTTTCGCTGGGAAGGCCAATGTTGAGTTACGAGCTGTTGGTACCACGAATTTACAGATTTTTTCACATGATTGTTTTCCAGACGATCCACGTGTCGATGGGCCCGAATAATGAACAATTCCTAAAGTTTGAAAACGAATTCTGGCTTCGTAATTTATATTTTTATTCATTAACGTCATGATCAAGATTTCTGGAAAAAATGTCTAATATTGGGTGTCTAGAAAAAATCGCGGTCGCTGATCGTCGAAACGAAATATTTCAGGGAAACGATCGGTTAAATGTGGATATTCGAAAATTTCAAAGATCTAATTTCGTAATTTTCACATGTAATGATGAGGTTCCTTGGTGCGCCCTTCCGTGCAACAAATACTTTGCTTCGCGCACCGGGCACTTAGTTATTCCGGTCGTTTGCAGACCAAGTGGTTTCCGTTGTTCATTCAAGTTCCTCAACGACTTTCCAACGTATCTTGAAGCCAGGAGTACCAACACGTATTCGCGGCGAGCTCAAGTTCATCGTTAGAAAATCCATCAGCATTGGTCAAAACGAAACCCGCATCGTAGTCTGCCGTCTCCCAACCGTAACAGTTCTCACCTACCGGGTTTTATTCCAGCTCCCAAAAACAAGCTGGTGGCTCGTATCGGCAGCATCGACCGTCTGCTCACCGGAAGCCGTCACTCGGCGCAACATCTGATCTTTATTTAAAAAAAAAGAGACTCCAGGCCGAACCTTCTCTGGCTCGTTTCATCCAACATCCGAAGTCGCTAGCAATAAAGTCTGGCCCGTGAACGTCTCCGAGCGGCCGGGCGTTGTACTTTTCATCGGCCGGTGCATGTACGCCAGACGCATCAGTTTGCTTTCTCAAAGAGGGCAACGCGTCTGTTTCGAGTCGAGATAAAGCCCGGTTTGCTCGTAGGAGAGAAGCCGAACAGCCTGTCATGGAACAACCATCAAGAGCGGAGAAGCGATACAAGCTACACCAAAGCCCATCACGCTCCATCCTTCAGCGTACTCGAGGTAAAATTACATCCACCCTTCTGGTGCAGTCCGGGGCTCGCGGCTCTCAACCTGCCACATAACCTATCCTCTCTATACAGATACGTTTTTAGCTTCAATCCCCCGACAACCGCGTACCCTTCCCTCGCAGTTTGCGCCAGATTGTTGTCGCGCAAGTGCCGCACACCGAGAGTTCGTAATTTCATTAGCTTTGTTGCTATTTCAAGTCATTCAGCAACGCTGAACACGCTCGTGTGTGTTTCACGGCTGCGTGTGTTTTCAATGCTGTTCCCCGAGTGACGCTTTAAATGTTTCCCGTTATTTTCTTCTCATTCAAAAAGTTGACGCGGCAATTGAAACGAGCCGCAAATTTCGCGGAACCCCACGCGCAATTATACCGTTGTCATTATATTATCCCTGCATAAATCAACTGCCATCAGAGCCCGGCCATGATCAAGCGCGGATGAGTGTCGTGCAAACAAGGAAAACGAAAAAAAACGGACCGATTCTATTTGCCATTCAAAGTCAACGGTACTGACGGCTGCGGCGACTGTGGCGTTGTTCAACGTTGAAGCTTTGATGGGTGAGGTGTCGCAGGTTTCGGACAGCTTCCGCAAGCCCGCGTGCATATACTTTACAAACTGGCACATCGATTTCGTGCCAAGTTTTAGGCACTTTCCCGTCGTTCTTGTTGGAAATCTGATACCATGTCAGGTTTCGCTGTTATTCGCAGTTTCCTTGTGACATCCTGAAAATCCGATACTACGTAGTTCACACTAATCTTCGTATATTTCGCCCAATTTCTCTGTGTCTTCCCGTCGTTGTGATTTACATCGACGACGTCTCAGGTTTCGCGCAGTTTCCCTGTGACCTCGTGGATACGCGATACCGTGTAGCCTGCCGACGTCATCGGAGGTTTTGCGCATTTTCACCGTGCCCTCGTTTAAACGCGTCGAGGTGATGCGATTACACATAAGATAGCAATCAGTAACATTGCCGTCGTTCAAGAATAATCGTTCGGACAACGTTGGAAACAACGTGATTCCGCTCGATCACCCACCGCAAATATAGCGCAGGTCGTGCGCAAAGCGGAAGAAAAAAACCCGATCGGTATGATCACGTAATCGGAGAAAAAACGACAAACCGAGACTGCCGATTGGGTGTACGCGTCGCAAAATCGTTATTTAATAATACCTGACACGTAATGAGTTACGCACAGATCAACAGATGCCTACAATCGTATTATTATCGAGTGTGGACACACGAGATCGCAGATTACACCGCGTCAACAGAAACATCCGCGTCAGAGGGACTCCGTGCCGATTCGCCGATGACTCACGTGACCAGACGCCACGCTCGTGGCTCTCCGCAATGTTGCACAATAACACGATCACGGTAATTTGTTTGCCTATTTGTATCGGTATGTATTGCCATTCCTATCCGATTTCGTGACTAATATTACGCGATCGGACTGTGATCGCTACGACTGCACATCCAAACCGATCTTTTTCATCGTCTCGTTATTGCGATCGCGTCGTTCACGCCGCGAATGGTTACCAAGATTTGGTCGATCAGCTATTCCCGTGATTCACCGTAGCAAATGTGCGTGCACCGACGCACATACCAATCCTTTCTTACTTCGCAACCCGGAAAACATCGCTGCGTTATTTTCATCTTTCTCGCGGAGTCTACGGGCTTGGTCAAACTCGATTGATTAGTGAACAGCTTTCAAGGCTTGGCGTGCTATTCGCAGGTAAGTCCAAAGTCCGAGGATGCTCGGATTTCCGGCGGAGATCCGAGCTCAGCCGTTCTGGCCGATACTCGGAGCGGTGATCGCTTCGCCTTGCGTGGCACTGCGATAAAATGCTTCGGTGACAATCGAAACAATCGTTTTAATGCGAATCGATAACAACACACTGGTATATCTTGTATCAATAAAACTCAATGCTTTCGTTTTTAACAAGTAAATAGGTTAGCTAGAATGATACGCAACCGGTATTAAAACAAAAATACACAGATTTTCGAACCATTTATCAATATCAAAGTAAACATTTCAGCAGACTTTGAATCAGGCCGACTCCAACCGGAAACTGTATATTTATTTATCAAATCTACCATTCACAAAGATCGTTCATCCCTTCCGTACTCCTGACGTTGAACTTTTAGCTACTTTAGCGTCAACACAAAGTGCAATAAATATGCTTCGCGGATTCGCGAACCAGCGAAGCAGACCTTGCTTATTCTGAGAAAATATTCGCTTTTCCACCCTTCATCCTACTTTCATGAATACCATTGATAATAAAAACACGAAAATTCAACGGTTGTTCAGTTAGTTGGCTTTGGTGGTCAATTCGGCTACAAACAGATGTTATCGAGACAGTTTTGTTGATATTTTACGTTTTTTGCATTGTTTGTATTAAATCGCAAACTATTAATATTTCCGTCCCAAAGATCGATCAGCACGTATTTCCCAGATGTCGCGTGTTAGATGAATTGATTTCATGAATTAATTATTTTCGTATTTCCTCGATAGGGTATGCTGCATTTTCGCGGATGTAATTCTGAATTGCTATATTATAGTATAGAAAAAAAATTCAATATTAGTTTTAATGACGAAGTTTATGCACGTACTATCTTAAGGATACGTTGAGCAAACGCTTTAATTAAATTTGAATATTTGTTTTTCTGTATTTTTCTTGGTGGTCAAACTTTATGACGTTCATGGAAAGAATAGTCGTACATTACGTATTTGTGATACACAAATACGTAACGTATGACTATATTTTCTCTCTCTCTCTCTCTCTCTCTCTCTCTTTTTTTCGCTGTTGTTTTTTTTCGCCGAAGGGGAGAAGTGGCAGAGTTGAATTACAGAGTTGCGACAGAAGCCGGTTGTCCTTGCCGGGGCACCCACATGTTACAATTAATATACGATCTCTCCTAGTTTGCGATACCACCGCGCACCAGATATAAAATACGGTATGCTCGTCGCGCCGTTTTTATTCCCGTCAAAGTCGTCGACGATATTGAACGGACTTGCGTACACTTTCCTACCTTCATGCACTATGTTCTCTCTCTCTCTCTCTCTCTTCTGATTTCTTGCTCATTCAATTCGTTTTTCCCAACGCGAATATCTCATGAGCCTTCAGCTATCGAGTAGAATTACATCCGCGCGGGTGACCGTAGTGGGAGGAGAATAAGGTCGGAAATCCAATAGCCGGTGGGGTCCGATTGGGATTATTATGTTTTTACGTTTTGTTGTAATATCCTTATAGAATAATGCTACTACGAAAATTTAAAAAATCGAAGAAAACATCGATTTTAAAAGCAGATTAACGATAAATCTATAATTACGACGGAAATTCTAGTGATTTTAACGCATTTTTGTATAAACGGTTTTGCGTACAATTTTTTTAACTTATTATAGTACTGCAGTTTTGATAGAAATTTTTCTTCTAAATAATTTTTTTTATTATTTACTAACAATAAAAGAGTCGCTTTTCCTCGGAAGATCGTTAAAGAATCCATAATTTTTTACAGTTTGCAGCAAGATTTAAAAAAAGTTCAGTTTGCCAATATTACGTATTTTGAGGACAATTAATTTATTTTTGTTTCAGATCAACCAAATGGCAATAATTCGAGATTTTTTTTATAAATGTTTCAATTATGAGTATTTATTAAATTATTTTCGTACACGATTTTGTTAATGTACATACTAGTAAGTATTGAAATAATTTTTCAATCATCGTATTTATTTAATCAAATGTTCCTTTTTTTTCGTGATCCTGATTTTGGGGTCATCGAAGTAGGTTAAACTCTTCACGGGGTCTGAGTACGGATCCTTTTTCACTTGAGAGTTCAATGAAAAATTCAACTTCGAATTTTGGAATGTTTCAATAAAAAAAGAAATTGAGTAATAAAGTTCGAGCTTCATTCACGACTGAACTTTGCTTGCGTTTAACAGTGAGTCGAAAAAACCGTTAATAGTCTCAGTGTTGGAAGACAAGGGCGGCCTTTAAATGGACTCGCCGACGAGAGTCCGCGCGCGATTAATTCGATTAATTACTGGATCAAATTGAGACTCGGTCGTTCGTTCATTAATGCCATTATTATTGAATTAGGCTCGTTCTTTTTTTAATCGGAATTTGCACTCGCGCGAACCGAACAACCTCGATTTATATTAATGTTTTTTCTCCGCTTTTTGATACGTGCCGAATCCGGCGTATCAATTATATCATTATCACTATTCTGTAATTACCACTACCGTCAGCTCCAATACTCAATCGATAATTTGTTTTTTCACTTTTCCTCTTCAATAAAAAACATTTGAGAGGAACATCCACCGTATGATGCAGGAATCGTGGATTGAAAATAAACTTATGATTACAAGGTTAGAGTACTGTTACTTTAATTTTCAATTCGTTTTTTACGTAACTAAATTTTTTTAAACAGAGTTCGTACAAAATTTCGTATATTTGGTCAAGACAATAGCACTTTAGTTTTGATCAACGTTTTTCCTTGTATTTTTTAAAATTACTTATTAATAATATTACCACGTTGTTTCGAGAAAACGAAAAAAGATTTTTTTTTCGAGAAACGAAAAAAGAAACTTTTTTTGATTATTGAAGCGTGATAACCAGAGAATGTTCGGCTTGCATTTCCGGCTTATATCGTTTTATTTTGAGGATCGTAAAAAATGAAAATTCAATTGTTCACTCGCCAAAATTTCTCCGAAAATATGAATAGCTTTTTTTCCATGTCCCTGACGAACGCGACGGAACAAGCGTGCCGCCCACAGAGAAACAATCGATTCGATTGATTCGGTCGAGCGCACAAAAGCTTCGTAGCTTCGGACGAGATTATTGCACATGACGATCGCTGGATCGCGCGCGTACATCGAGCGTCACGAGATGCATGAATCATTCTCGACACGAACGCCTATACAAAGAGACTCACAAAGTGGAAGTCGTCGATTAGGAGAACTTACGCAATTACGTTGTGAACGCGAGGGAGGAAAAGTTAGGAAAGCCGAGAGCCGCGCCCATGTGTTCTCATCGTCTTTTTAAACGTTCCAATCCTAATGTAATTATGGCAATTATAATGACTATAATAATGTCATCAATACGAATAATAATAACGCGGACATTAAAAACAACAAGAACGACAAATATCATAAAAATGATTTTATTATTTTATTATTTACAATCATTTGTTTTATTTCGATTAAATTATAATTTTCCATTGTTATGTTCTGTAATTATTATTTAATCAAATTTTTCAATTGTTATTTTTTAGCAGATTTAAAAAAAGATTTTATGGAATAATTAAACATTATCAATACGAATAATAATAACGCGGACATTAAAAACAACAAGAACGACAAATATCATAAAAATGATGTTAACTATTACTATTTAAAATGATAATTTTATTATTTTCAATTATTTCTTTTATTTTGTTTAAATTATAATTTTCCATTATTATTTTCTGTAATTATTATTTGATCATATTTTTCAATTGTTATTTTTTAGTAAATTAAAAAAAAGATTTTATTAAATAATAATATATAATCGCCCAAAGGAATTCTAAAGTAATTTGATATTACCTCGAATCGTGAGCAAATCCATAAGTGGATCCACGACTAGTCCAGAAAAATTAATACAAAACGGCAGTATCGTTCTTCGGTGACGTTCTTCAAGAGACGAATATTTTATGACGCACCGCATAAGCAATTGGTGTTTTAATTAAATTCATTATTCTACATTTAACGTTTACGTTCAACACATACGTTTCTTGAAACGACGTATCAGATATAACCATTTCGAGATACAATTAACGATAATTTATTCATGAAATAATGCGAATTACCTGGACGCATTTTTCGATTGAAATTTTTCTGTCACCTTCTATACACGGGTGTAGCAATATTTCGTACGAAAAATAAAAACAACAACGGGTACAGGAAAATCGACGAAAAAATCTCGTCTTCTTCTGCATATTCATATATACCTTTGAGGTAAACACGAGAATGGCCCAGAAAATGGATGTACACGGTGAAGGCATGTTTTGCATCACCGATCATTACTGCGACACGAAATGTTGGTGGCTCCATTGTCGGCGGTACGTTCGCGGAGAAACGGGGCATGAGTCACGACATCGAATCGTGACCCACACCGTTTAATCGCTACGACAAAATTTATTTAGCACGAGAAAGCGTTTTACGAGGTGTACTATCATTCACCCTGAAGGGACGAAGAGAGGGCAGGTGGAGGGAGGAGGAGGGGGGGGGTATCGTTGTATAGCACATCGGCGTTGAGGCTGATCGCTCCCAGTCGTTATTGTCGAGAGCAATGATCGTGCGCATGGCGCCGGAAAACCCCTTTTCAACCGCTACACACCGCACGCTGACAACGATGATAAAAAAAAGCAAAAAAAAAAAAA